>MU279410.1:0-77525 GCA_022385695.1 Xylaria arbuscula
ATATATTAAAAAATAAAAAAAGCATATTTATAAATATTAAATTATTAAAAAAAGCAAAAAAGCTTAATTAATTTTTTATTAAAGCTTTTTTTTTATTATATTTTTTTTTTAAGTTTTTATAATTAAACGCTTTTTTTATAGCTATTATTAAAAACCTTAATTTTTAAAATTAAAATATTATAGCAAATTTTATTAAATTTAAAATTAAATTATAAATTTTAAAAAAAACTAAGCTGTTTAAAACAAACTTTAAAAATTTAATAAGTTTATTTAATATTTAATTTTATATTTATATTAAATTTTATAAAAGCAGCTAAAAAGCTATGTTTTTAAATAAACGCTTATATATTTTAAAAATAAAAACTAGTATAATAATAAACAAAGCTAAAACAGCTAAATTATTAAAACAATTTTTTAACTATTTTAATAATTATAAAATAAATTAAAAAATAATAGCTTTATAACTTTTATATATAAATAAAAACATTTTTATTAAGCAAGTTAAAAAAAGCTATAAATTATATAAGCAAAACCTTTTTTTTTTTTTTTAAATTTTATACAAAACTTAAAAAACACTTAATAAATATAAAATTTAAAAAGCAAAAAAATACACCTTTAAAAGCATTAAAAAATAAATTTTTAAACTAAGGTTAATATAAATATTATATATAAAAAGCTAACATTTTATTATATATAAATGTGACGGGTTAAACCCACTTATTTGAGAGGGTGCACCTAATTAGAGGTGCGCCCGGGAATGTGGCTACCGAGCGCCCGTCTCACCGACTCAGGTGCCTCGGGCGCCCTGAGGTTTAACCGAGTAGCGCCTTAGGTGAACACCCGGAGCACACATAAATAGAGACAACTGGTATAAAAAATAAGCAGCACAACTTAAACTTTAATACAACGCTTTTAACGAAGGCTATGAAGCGCTGCTAAAAGCGTTGGTTTAATTTCACTATTTAAGCTATTTTTTTAAAATAAATATATATATATAAATTTAATAAATATAATTATTACTTTAAATATAAAATGAAGTTAATAATTTAAAAAAATTAATAGTTTTATAATATTATTAAAAATATATATGCTTTAACTTTTGCAAGCAAATTATTTAAAAATTTTATAATTATTATAATTAAGTTTAACTTTAAATTAAAATAATATAATATTATTAATATATTTATAAATGCTAAGCTAAATAAAAAAATATATATAAAAATGCTATTTAATTATAAAAAAGCATAAATAATGTTATAGTTTAATAAAGCTTTATATAGCTTATAAAAATTATTTTTACTTTAGCAAAAAAAACTTATATTAATATTAATAAAAATAAAATATATAGCAATATTACATAAGTTTTATTTTTATTTATATTAATAATATTATATTAGCTTATAAAAAAAACTATAAATTAATTATTTAAAAAGCTATAAAGCAATTTTAATAAATATATTAAATAATTAGCAAAAATAACTTATAATAATTTTTAAATATTAAAATTATATAAAATTATTAAAAATAACTAATATAATTATTTTAAGCTTTATATTTAAAAAAAATCTTTAAGCTAAAAACTATATTTTTTTTTATTATTTATTTTTATAAGCATAGTTAAACTATAATTATATATAAAAATAATTATTAAATAAAAAATTTATTTATATTAAAAAAAAAATCGATTATATATATAATAATAATTATTTAATTTAATATTATTTTTAATGTTTTAAAGCTTTTTTAATTTTTTTTAAATTTAAGCTTAAAATATTATAAAAATATAAATTATTTATTAAATTATTTTAAACGCATTTAATATTACTTTTTTTAATTTAAAAATAATAATAATTTTAAAATAGCTAGCAATATTTTTTTTGCAAATAATATACTTAATTAAAAAAGTTTATAAACTTATATAATAAAGCTATTTAATAATATAATAATTATATTTATTATAAAAGTTAAATTATTAGCATTAATGAAAGCAATTAAAAAAGTTATATTTATAAGCTATTTTATTAAAAAATTAAAAATAATTTTAATAAATTAATATATTTTTATTTAATGTAATAATTAGTAAATTATTAAGCTAATTACAAAAAAAATAACTACGCTATATATAAAACTAAAACATATTAATATATATAACCATTAGCTATAGCAAAAAATTAAAAATAAAACTTTATATATTATTTATATATTAATTAATAATATAATTGCAAATGGCTTTATAAAGCTATTAAACGCAGCAAAATAAAACAAATTTTTATAGCAATTAAAACTTATTAATATTTATAAATATTATAATATAAAAAAGTTAATAAAAATATATAATAAAGCTTTAAAAGCCTTTAAAAATACTTTTATAAAAAGTAAATCAAGTTATTTAAAACTTATAAGTTAAAATATAAAAGATTTACAAAAAAGCTTACTTATATAAAGTTTTTTTTAAAAAATATGTTAAATTTAAAAGGTTATATAATGAGCTTTATTAAAAATATAACTTATATATATATAATTTATATAGCATATTTATATTTCCTTTATATATTATAATATAATAATATTTTTAATTAATTAATTAAAATATATTAATTAAATTTGCTTAATTTTAATAAATTTAATTTAAATATAATTACCTTTAATAATTAAACTTAAGTTAAATTTTTTTTTTTGCATTAATTTATTATTTTATTACTTATATAAGTTTTTATTAAATAGCTTTAAAAACTTTTTATTTTAATAATTTAAATTTATTATAATAATAAATAAATAATATTAATTTATAATAGTTATAACGCATTTTTTATTTAAGCTAAACATTTAATTAAGCTGGTTATTTACGTGATATATACACCACTAGCAATTTTATATAAAATATTACTTACCTTTTTTTTTAATAATTTAACAAAAAATAAGTTTATAAATTAATAATTAATATATTTAAAATCTTTATTTAAAAACGAATTTAATAGTAATTTTTATTATTTTATAGTTATTTTATTTAAACATTCATTTATAAAACTTTATTTTATAAAAATTATTTTAGCATATTTTTTATATAGCTTTAATTAAATAAAATAATTATAAAATAATAAAAAATATTATTAAATTTATTTTTAAATAAAGATTTTAAATATATTAATTATTAATTTATAAGCTTATTTTTTATTAAATTATTAAAAAAAAAAGTAAGTAATACCTTATATAAAATTGTTAATAATATATATATTATATAAATAACCAGCTTAATTAAATGTTTAACTTAAATGAAAAATGCGTTAATAATTATATAAATAACTTTTTTTTAATAATTTATATATTAAATAAAATTTAACTAATATTTTATAAACTTTATTATAATTATATTATATAAATATTAAATATAAAAGTTTTTTCATTGCTAAAAAAAAAGCTTTAAAAATATATATATAAAAGTTTTGCTATAAATTTAAAAATTAAACTTTTAAAAGTTAAAATTTTAAAAATATTATAAAAAACTTAAAATAAAATTATAATATTTAAAATAATTAAAAATATATAAATAATTTTTAAAATATTTTTATAAAATTAATTAAAGCTATTATTATTAAAATATATAACGTATTTTTTATTTAAGCTAAACATTTAATTAAGCTAGCTATTTATATAATATATATATCACCGGTAATTTTATATAAGGTATTATTTTTTTTTTTTAATAACTTAATAAAAAATAAGCTTATAAACTAATAATTAATATATTTGAAAATTTTATTTAAAAATAAATTTAATAATATTTTTTATTATTTTATAGTTATTTTATTTAAGGCTATATAAAAAATACGCTAAAATAATTTTTATAAAATAAAGTTTTATAAATACACGCTTAAATAAAATAGCTATAAAATAATAAAAATTACCATTAAATTTATTTTTAAATAAAGATTTTAAATATATTAATTATTAATTTATAAGCTTATTTTTTATTAAGTTATTAAAAAAAAAAGGTAAATAATACTTTATATAAAATTGTTAATAATATATATATTATATAAATAACTAGCTTAATTAAATGTTTAACTTAAATAAAAAATGCATTAATATTAAAATTAAAAAATATTATTAAAGTTATAAATAAAACATTTTTAAAATATAATTAATTTAAAATATTAAAGTTTTTTATTTTTAAGCTTTTTTTTAATTTTATAATATTTTTAATTAATTAAAATTTTTGCTAAAATTATTAAAAGTTTATATTTAAATATAATATTTTTAATTTATTAATATAAAAGCTAATAATTTAAAAAGTTAACAAAGCTTTTAATTATTAAGCAAAAAAAATTATAAACTTTAAATTTAAAATTAGCTATTTTAAAGCTAAACTTTAAAAAATAATAAAATTAAAGCAAAAAAAAATAAAATTAATATTAAACAAACAATTAATTTATATAACAAATATATAACAAATATAATAAAAGCTAAAATATAAAGTTTTATATAAAAATAAAGCTAGCAATTATAATATGCTAAAACTTTTAACTATGCTAAAAACAATAATTACAAAAAATAAAACTAAAATTAAAAACTATATTTTAGTAAAAAACACTAGATAATTGCAATTGCAAGCAATTTCGTTAAAAAAATTAAGCTTTAATTAAGTGGTGGTGGTGGCGGGTGACTGGCCCGTAAGGGTGTGGCCCGGGACCCCTACCTCTGACTTACAATTCTCGAAATAAAAGCATTGTCTAGCGTAGTAGAGGTGATGGCGGGCATATTAACTTTATGAGAGCGGTGCCATCTTGCATTGACCTATGGCCGAAGGTGTAGCTTGATGACTTCGTGCTCGTAGCTCCTCATAAAAAGACCCTAATCGCCATACTTGTTCCCAGATTGCTATGAGAATTAACGCGATGAGGATTTATTACTTAACTAAATGACACCGCTATGAATCTCTCCCCTATATGATGCTTGATTGATGCAGAGCCTTTAACCCCTCGTAGTGATACCTGTTAACAAACAGTGAAACTAAGACACTCGAAATATAAATTAACTAGGTACCTATTTCACAAAGTTGTACCAGAGATCTCAGCTCAATAACAAGTGTCTATGACCTCATCCAAGCAGGGGCTTGGCAATTACCTAAATCCCCGAGATGATCTCGGGCTGAAAGCCCCTGGTGCCGAACCGCTAATATACACTAAGAAGCTCGCATCACTTAGAATAGGGCAGAAAACTCCCAATAGTATAAATCTTGTTAGCTTACCGCAGTTGTTCTGATTGTTTACACAATGTTTTACAGCCACGTAACGCCCTCTCCTAGAGACGACTGGTGAGATAAGGGAGTCCAGTATTGACACCGCACATGATTACTGATATATACACCCAGCAACTGTGTGATATCCAAGGGCAATAGCCAGATCACTGTTATGAACAGTGAGATCACCCCGCACCTGATTGCACGATTTCAACTTTTCGGCCGAAATATCAAGAAGGTTGCTGTGATTTCCCACCAATTCTCGCATGCATACTCTGATATGCATGTTCAGGTGTGCCGTATAGTTACACGTAGAGCTCGGCGTGCTGCACTTTCGTAGTGGGATATGCATGGTTATTAGGAATCATTTGTATTGATAATCACCTTATTATAAATCAGCACTTTTTGCCAACTTTGGAAGTGAGATATATCCCTTTCGGGACTAGACAGAGCTTGCTCTCAACGACCAGTTAGCGTTAGCACCCTCGCTCATATATCCACTTGCTCGTTTATGTACCTATGGTACTGTCACAAGTATTAAAGGGTGTTCATCTAGTTCTCTTTCACTGTCCTTTCCAATTGTAGGATACTACATTTACCAGAGCTTCGTTGACATATTCTCAAAATCCTCTTTTTTTTTTCTGCTCATATCTACACAGGAATTTTAAGAAAGTAGCAGCTATGGTTCGCGAAAGCAAGAAATTCGTACTGGCGAAGCGGCCCGAACGCGACATCATCGCTGGCGAAACATTCAGACTTGAGACAGGGCCTGCACCTACAGCGGACGATCTAAAGGACGGTCAGATCCTCGTCGAAGCCCTGTACTTGTCTCTCGACCCGGGTACGCGGGCGTGGTTGAATGGTAGGTTACACTTTGTTCTGCCGCTTATTTGCTTTCGAAAACGGCAATAAGATCATATCATGGGAATCCATAGTCCACTAATTCTGGTTTATAGATTCGCCTACACCGCATCTTCAAATAGGCCAGACTATGGATGGTTTCACTGTTGCTCGCGTACTCGCTAGCAAAAACTCCCTAGTTAAGGAGGGCGATATTGTCACGGCAACTAGCGGCTGGGCTGAGGTTGCCATTGTCGATGCAGGCAGTTTTCAGCAGCCTGAAGTCCCCAAGGGTGCCCAGCTCACCGATTTAGTAGGTGTTCTAGGTACGTACATCCCTACCCTATGTTTTGTCTACTGTTTGCTTGTTAGACGCCGCGATGCTAGGACACGCATTGGTCTTAACTCAAGGGGATGAGCCAGACTATATGGAATGGTTTATGGCAGTTTGTTCTTATGGGGAGCGAGAGACACTGACCTTATTCTTTCACAGGAGTGACTGGCATGACGGCCTACATAGGTCTCGACAAGATCGGAAAGCCACAAGCTGGTGAGACCGTCGTTGTGTCAGCCGCCGCAGGTGCAACAGGCTCGATAGTCGGACAGATTGCAAAACTACGAGGATCTCGAGTCGTTGGGATTGCGGGGTCGGACAGCAAATGCGAGTGGCTAAAGAACGAACTGGGCTTCGACGCAGCACTAAACTACAAGAAAGAGAGCTTCAAGGAGGATCTTGCGGAAGCAACACCTGATCTTATCGACGTATACTGGGATAATGTAGGTGGTGAGGTTCTCGACGCAGCGCTCCTCCGCGCTAAATCCCACGCGCGTTTCGTTATATGTGGTGCTATCACCACATATAATAATCCTACGGTCAGCAAGGGTATCCACAACCTAGCCGCTGTTCTTCTACACAGTATTCGCATGGAAGGCTTTAGCGTCTTTAACAGTATTAAGGACTGGCCGGACGCTCGCAAGGCTATTAGCGAATGGCTGGCTGAAGGCAAGCTTAAGCGTAGGGAGACAATTGTGAAGGGCGGTCTTCAGAATGCGGAAAACGCTTATATAGACCTTTACAAGGGTCACAATACGGGCAAGCTTCTTGTCGAGATCAAGTCTCCAGGGCAGGATGAGTAGGATTTCCTAGGGTTCTCGAAGATCCCGCTTGCCTTGATACGATGCGGTGGCCACTACAGCGAGAAGGTAGTTAGAGGAGGCACAATGAGTCAACAGACTAGAGAATTCAATATTATAATGACAGCGATTACAGCACAGATACATAACTATCTGTTTCTGGTTACTAGTCAATAAGTAGCTCTCCACAGTGATGCGCATCTATATTGCAATTGATATTGGTTAGTACGTTATCAGTACATGATATCGTTAATGCTTGGTCTAATTCGTTCGCAGTGACCAACTGTCCAACCTTCCAATTCTCCTATCTACAACATCAAGAGCATGAAAATCTGTAACATCTTCACTTCTTTTGGTTGGCACCCCTCTGTTAGTATCCACAACATTTCCTCTAATTATAACGCGCATTATAGAATTACTGATAGCATTATGTCAACATTTTTTCTCGGCATCAAGCTGATACACGAGCTCGTTGCGTTGGATAAGAAACCCGAGTGTCAGCACCTCTGGATCAGTATATCCACGCAAGGTGACGTTCACCAATCTCCCAATGTTGGATATCCGCTTGCGCGAGACTGTGAGATTGACATCGACAGCATCGTCATTGGACTGGTCGAGTACACCTTTCAGATATGAGACGATACCATGCAGAGTTGACCCAGGTTGTCATCAGTCGAACCGGTTAACTGATTGATTTAGAGAAGAACGACATTATTGGTGCAGTAGACTACGTTGTCGCTTGGCCGAAGCTCGGACCGGGATGACCTCTTCTTCGATGTCTATATCAAAAGTGCTTTCGCGGAGAGTGTAACCTAGTACATTTGAAAACCAAAACGTGATACACAACATAATTGCAGCGGACTGAATAGGTAGCCTGAATCATAGCTGTTCTAGTTGAAGCTCCTTCTGGCCCTGTGGTAGGTACGATGGACAGTGCCGTTAGCATACTTCTCACGGTGGATGCCCTGTACCATACTGCATTACTTCTACAACTTTGCTATCTATCCTGCAATATATCATGCCAGCCTATCTGTATTGCTACACACACACACACATACACACATACATATAAATATATATATAGTTGTGCACTACCTACAGATCGAACCCACCCCAAGAAGGTACAAGTCCTTGTGTTTCAGACCTAAACCACCCTGATCTTGACCAATAAATTTCGTTGTCCAATGACGACACCCAATTTGGTACAGACCTAGATCAGTCACTATTAGTCTTTCGGGGAGATTTTCGGCCACGCCATCTGATTTGCGTGCGCAATGTTGAAACGCTTTTGGAGCATGTCGCCAATTCATGGGTTGCCAAATAAACTAAGCCCGCAATTCGGTAAAGGGATGTGGGCAACAGCCGGTGCATACCTAAGAAGGGACTTTGTTCTACCCATAATGGGAGAAATGGGTCACGAGCCCTTGGTGTTACCGTCGGTATGATCTTGTGCTGTCTTTTCAACAACACTTAACTCTGCCCAACCTTTGGTTAACTTCATCCTCTTCCTCTAGACCGCTTCCTCTAGACCAGCACACTCGCTAAATGTGTTGCTATATAAATAGTCTAGCCTTGCATATCAGAAATTCTAGGCTCTTTGCGCAACAACAAGTGTCTATTACCTGGCTTGCTAAACAGAGACTACACTAGTTGACGTTTCACATATGGAAGCAATTATCACCAGAAACAGTTAATTCAGGGTAAAATCAGCAAAAACAACAAAAGTCCGTTTATTCCACGTTTAACTAAGCTATTATACACTGTTTAAACCCCACGGCGCGCGCGCAGGTTGTGGCGCTTGAGGCAGCGCTGCACGGTATCGCACCTGCTGAACGCCTTCCCGCAGCCGGGCCAGACGCACTCGGTCTCGGCAGCGACGCCGGCAGCGACCGCGATCTTCTGGTGGTCGCTGAAGTGCAGGCGCAGCGCCGCCTCGCTTACCATCTGCATGCCGCAGCCGGGGAGGTAGCACCACGTGCCGCAGTGGCGGTCTTGGATGTGCTGGGTGAGGACGGTCTTCTTGGCGTACGTGCGCTCGCAGCGGCGGCAGACGTATTGCACCGGTGGTTCGGGCGTTGGGCTGCGGCTTGGCGGCGCGCTGTAGGGGTTTGGGGTTGGGGCTGTGATGAGATTGTGCTCGGCGGATTGTTCGGGGTCTAAGTTGGTTTGATAGCCGACGTCTTTGTGGGCATGGTTAGTTGCATCGGTATCCATGGCGTCAGCGTCCCAGTTGTTCTCTGAGCCGGTGTCTTCAAAAGCGCAGATGGGGGTGTTGGCGGTCACTTCCATCTCTTCGTCAGAGTCCGCAGCGTCAGACTCAATGTCAGATTCAGCGTCAGAATCCATGGTTTCAGAGTCCAGTTCGTCCTGGGAGCCAGCGTCAGATTCAGTGCAGTCGGCGGCGTTGGATTCAACATCCATCTCCTCATCAGAGTCCGCAGCATCAGAGTCAATGTCGGATTCAGAGCCAGTATCCATAGCATCAGACTCTACGCCAGACTCATCAGTGGAATCATCGTCAGACAGTTCGTTATCAACGGTAGCCAGAGCGATGGCATTGCGGACAATTGCTGCTGCACGCTTGGTTGCGCGGCGGTTTGCTCGAAGTTCTGCCCAGAGGCCAGCGTCAAGGTCGGCGTCAAGGTCTGGCTCGTTGATGTCAGGAGTAGGAGTTCTAGTGCTGTATGGCAAGACCCGAATGGTTGAGTTTGACGCGGTTCTCTTGGTACGCGGCATGGTTTCAAGTGATAGTGCGATGAGAGTATGATAAGAGTGTGATATGAAGTGTGATATAGGTGTGCACGCAAGGGTTAAAGTAATGCTTCGATGCAGGTTAGAAAACGCCTCGAAGTGTTCACAACACGGCATGGGTGAGTCTAAACTTACAGGAGACGAGCGGCGGCCGCTTTGTAGTTAACCGGTGTGTATATAAGTTCGAAGAGAGGAAGTTATTCGAGTTCTATGTTCTTTCTTTGAGATATCAAATGTGAACAGGGAAGAATTGAAGAGGTGAATAACTGTGAGTGCAGGGCAGAGATGATCTGTGTTGAAGTTCGGTTGAAGATCTATAGAAAATACCGAGTAATCGAGCTCCAGGCTCTTTCTTTTGTAGACTGGATGTGATGAGAGAAGAAGAGAAGAAGTGAATGATTGTGAGTGCCGAGTAGAGATCACCTGTATGGAAGTTCGGTTGAAGATCTCTGGCAAACACTTAGTAGGAAAAAGGAAGAAGGACGTGGAAGTGTTGATATGGAAAGGGCGATGATGTACCCAGATACATATCTGGCAGTCCGTTGCCCGTTGTCTCGCAACAGGCGATGTATTCACTGAACCCATCCCTGGAACAAGAATTACAGCGAGTTTATGGTGTGAGTCATAGGTACTATCAACTGTCAATAAGATTTGAATGGGTGAATGAAGTGGTTGTAGTTATGGAAAGTACCTATTGTGGTAGTGGCCAAAGCGCCCTGTCACCTGAGCATGCGTTTAGGGGGAAACCCCCTCTCTCAGAGACTGAAGTATTGTTGTATCTCTCCTGGTTCCTTCTTGTGGTAGTATTGAATGGGCTCTCACTGGGAAGTTGGGAATAAGGATGATGCTGTTGTAGCATTTTAAGCTCATCTTCAAGATAGTTGTAAGCATTAGAGCTTGATATACAGGGATAAGACAATTCTGAGGTGAAATATAGCAACCTTAAAGCTGGAGTTTAGAACAAGCCTTGATGAAAAGGCCATTTATATCATGAGGACACAGAGATAGTGTTAACATTTTCTGAAAACTTGTGAAAAGGGGTATAGCCAGACAGCTTTGTGTCACAGATATTGCACTGGATTCATGGATGAAGAAAGGTAGAGACGAGGATTAGTTAGCATGTAGTTGTAACTGTGAACGTGGACATGAATATGAATGTGAATGTGCAAAGTTGTGATAGTTCATCTACCAACTCTACCCTAGTCCCTTCAACTCCGCACGTAGTATCAATCAACCATGCAGTCAATGAATCAATCAAGACTCCAGAACTTCCAGACCACACGCAACAATGAGAAAAGACAAGACAAGACAGCCGCCGCCACAAGACTCGCCCGAGTCAATCACAATAAAGGTGTTTCCCAATAGGGGCTGTAGCCCTTGTGGGAAAGGGGGTATACCGAAGAATCAGACGCCTGAGAGAAATGACCCAAAGCCAAGGGCCAAAAAACAAAACAAAGAAAGGACAAAAGACTGTAATGCACACTGAAGTTGATTTAGCTCCGAGAGCAAAAAACGTTGAATATGTTGTCGAATCTGCTCAGCGCTTCCCTTTTCGTGTATCTCTCAATCCGCGCAGGTTGATGGCGTCATGATGGCCATCACGATAAGTGTCTTACAGCTTGCTGCAGACATGGTGAATGCAAAAGCTCAACATCAAGTCAATACCATTGTTGAGCACTTGTTTCTTTTCTCGGGGGAAGACAAACGCCAGCGTTCAGCCTAGATGAGATTCTCCTCAGCAGACAGGGGTGCGTCAGGAATAAGAGCCTGTACAACTCGGAGGATTAGTCCATCTGACAGATCGACAGGAAGGTAGTACTAGTGTAGTAGGATTCTCGAATGATAATTGTCCGAGCGATAGGAAGAGGTGTAGATAAACGAGATTGCGCAGGGAGCAGAGGGAATGTTTAATGCAACACCAACAGCATTGAAAAAGATCCGCGCCAACGTCACCATTGCAGGGATGGGGCATCACTTACAGGGACGACAACTGGGGCGGCGGTTCGTGCCGGCGAGGGTGGGGCCCGGGGAGCCTTGCGGGGGCTGCCGAAAGGGGAAGAGCCGTCCTTGTTTTTGGCTCCGGCGACACCGAGACGGGAAGCTGCCGCCTTCTCCTTCAGAATGGCAATGCTACATGGGAAGAGATGGAGAGTCAGTTTTTATTTTTCTTGCATTGAGACATACAATTTCCGTTTGATTTCTTTGTGTCAGCAAGAAGGAAAGGAGGCGCAGAAAACATTGAGTGGGAATTTGGGGTAGGGGCCAGGGGAGAGGGGGGGGCTGAAGCATGACAAAGACCCGAGCCGAGACAAGCCGGGGGCAAGAGGCGCTGAGGTGGCGCGGCCGGTGAGCTTGGGGAGAGCGCATAGAAGCACAGGAAGGCCATGCGTGCAAATGAAGACGAAACAAGTCGAATTGCCATCGGGTGACGGTGGTGGTAATGCTGAGGGTTGGGCAGAAGCTTACTCGTCCTCGGAAAGGCCGGGGAGACTAATGGTCTCATGTTTGAAGTTGAAGGGTGCAGACTGTGGGTGAGATAACAATTCCATGTCAGCATTCATTCTCGTAACTAGGCCTGAGTGGTAAATATAGACCACGCGTGCATGCATGCAGTCATAACCTTGGTGGGGTTTGAGGTCGGGGAATGAGCAGCGGAGGTGGGCGAATTCACCGAGCAGATGACATAAAGTAGAAAAACACTCACGATCTGAAGAGGGAGCGAATTGCGCTTCTCGTTTGCGGCTGCAGCGGCAGCGGCAGCTTTGGACTTCATGCCAACAAGACGCTGCAGTCTCGAGGTGAAGGTGCTGAATAGCATACAAGCCATTATTGTGGTACGAGGTCGAGCGGCTGAGGGGCGACAACGGGTTGCTGCACCGGGTAGGTGCAGAAGTTGACAGGTAATTAAAACGGTAGGCAAATGAATGTTGGTTGGGACCAAGTGAGAGGATGTATAAGTGGTTGGTGACTTGGAGAGAAAGAGGACCAGAATCTGGCTGGCGATGTCAGAGTGAGAGGTTGCTAAGGAGGGTTGTCGGTTGGGATTGAAGAGACGCAGATCGGAGTCGAATGTGGGTGGGTACCAAAGGTATAAAAATTATGGCTGTAGAGTAGAGGGTCGTAGAGGACTGCAGGTACAGCAGAGTAGAAGGTCGTAACTAAGGTGATGGATTGGAAGATATGTTTAGGTAGGTACCTAGGTATTAGAGGTTATTTCGCGCCAATGCGCATAATTCAGCGGACTTGTTTGGGGCTGAAAGCTGCAACAGCTGCAACAGCTGCTGACCAGGGCAACGAGTCTGGGGTGAGTGCGTGTGTGTGTGTCTGCGGGCGTGCTGGACTCAGCTGAATGCAAACAATGCGTCAACTGATGATTATTTCCAAATGCCCAGTCGATTTAACAAGTTGTCAGCGGCGGAAATGAGCGACAAGTGTTATAAAAATGCTAAAACTTGGTGTCTATATTGTCTTTCGGGTGGGGGGTGGTCTGCATCAATTGCCAATTTGGGGTTCGCCACTCCAAATAGCAACTATGTATAAGTAGCAAAATAGGTAGGTGGACGGCCGGGTTCGGGCGATGAAGGATGGAACAGACGATTGATCAACAATCAAATTTATGCAGTATCACGGTCGTGAAAGGAGCAGTCTTCTTTGCAAACACGAGCAATGAGTAGACAACAACAGCACGGCGGAATGCCTCCGAGCCTTGTATAGCGTACTGAGCCCCCAAACTAATGAATCTTATCAAATTCGATGTCAAAGGGACGGTCGCCTTGGCGATGTCTCGTCCTCGCCAGTCTTCGCCAATCAGTTGTGGCTGAAGTTATGAGACTCTAAGCGCTTCTCGGCAGAATCACCCGACTATGGAAGGACAAAAAGCGAAAGGACAAAGGAGTGGAAGGTCGGCGATGCGCAAGTTCGTGAGTGTAGGTCGGCGTAGGATATGGGAGAAAGAAATGAACAGGAAGCTAAGGCTAAGCTCTCGAATCCTGGAATGCAGAAGCCGCCGATTTATTGGTGAAGGGGGGTCACAAAGAAGAATCAAAGCATCGTCGCGTTGGCAATGACATCACTGGGGCTTGAAAGATGCCGATGAAAACGGTAACTAGTTATATAGAATGGGTAGCAAGCCGTGGACACGGGACGTACCGCGGAATGCAGCCAATCTTTAAGATCCAGGGGACACGCAAGGGGGCTGCGTGGATGTCCCCGTCCTAATTGGTAGATGTGGATGGGATGGGATGGTGTCAGCCTGCCAACATGTACCGACCCTAAGACAACCATCCTTGCCACGCTTCATGCTAAATTGGACACGTTGGTGCTGGTGAGACATCGCCGTAAGGCTAAGCTGCATTTGCCGAATTAAGCTACTATACTTAGACGTGCCATTCCCTCGGGATTTAGGGAATCCCCTGACAACGGATGAGGATGATCCACACATTCCAGACCATGACTACCCCTGCCACATCCTTGGTAGACCCTCCCTAGAAGCCGATCACCTTGTCTCTGCTGCTTGTCTATTTGGGGTAGTCCTTCAAATGGAAGCTTTTAAGCTTGACAAACTGGTCAAATCCATATTTGCTCAGGGTAACGCCCTTACCCGAGTTCTTCCACCCGGTCCAAGCGAGATCAGGGCTGGGGAAATCCGCTCGGTTGACAAAGACGGTGCCCGCGTCTACTCGCTGCGCGAGCTCATAGCCCTTGTCCGTATCCTTGGTCCATATGCTAGCAGTCAACCCAAACTCGCTGTCATTCATCAGTTGAATAGCTTCATCATCGTCTTTGACCTTCTGCACTGAAATTACAGGCCCGAATGTTTCTTCCGTCATAACTGCCATGGTATGGTTTACGTCGGTCAACAAGGTAGGCTTGACGAAGTTGCCTCGGGGAGGGAGATTGCTGAATGTCGGGTTTTCGGGCGTCGCGTCTTTGGCGCCCTTCTCTAAGGCATCTTTAATATGGGCCTCTATCGTCTCCTTAGATCGCTTTGAAACGACAGGTCCGATTTGAGTTTCTTTTTCTAGAGGGTCGCCGACCTTATAACCCTTCAAGACTTTTTGCGTAGCTTCAATAAAGGAGTCGTAGATTTTCTCGTCGACATATACCCTTTCCAGGGCACAGCAACTCTGACCAGAATTGAAGATGGAGCCGTCGACGATTTCGGCTGCCGCCCAATCAATGTCAACATCTCCCCTCACGTACGCTGGGTCTTTGCCACCCAGCTCCAGCCCAACGTTGACAATCCTATCAGAAGCAGCCTTCTGGACCGCCAAGCCGCCAGCAACAGAACCCGTGAAACAGATCAATGAGACCTTGGGATTCCGCACTAGGGATTCTATGATCAAAGGAGAGCCACAGTGAAAATATTGCAGAACACCGGCCGGCAAGCCAGCTTCGTTAAATATCTTGGTGACATGCTCGGCAATTGTAGGTGTTTGGGGTGAAGGCTTGAGAATGACCGTGTTACCGGCCAAAAGAGCAGGGATAAGCGAATTGACCAAGATCAAATAAGGGTACTGGACATGTCAGATGTTGGAGACAATATCTAGCGACTAGGCGAGGAAGTAACTCACGTTCCAAGCGAATATGACTAGAACAGGTCCTACTGGGATCTTGCGAATGAAGCGCTTGAACCCCTTTTCGGCTTCACCCTCCGTATCCTTCAAAGTGTCCTCGCTAATCTTGACCAAGTAGTGGGCACGTTTGAGGGCTGTCGCAACTAGGGTGATGTATGTTAACCAACCAGATCACCACCGCAGTTAGGTATGTATCAGATATTCTTACTTTCAGATCCAGTGTAGGCGATGGGACGTCCCATCTGCACAGTGATTTCTTCCGCCAGCTGGTCTTTCTGCTTCTCTAGAAGTGCCAAGGCTTTCTTGACGATGATTGTGCGATCTGTCAAGGAAGTCTCCCGCCATGTCTTGAAAGCCTCGGCGGCAGTGTTTGGAATCTCTTCTAGCTCTGTTGCACTCACTCCATTCCGTGTCAGGATCGGCTCGTTGGTCGTGGGTGAGATCGTTGTGATGGTTTCGACAGACATGTTGATTATGTTGTCTCGAAGGACGACAATACGAATATGTACCAAGTGTTCCGATCCAATCTCTTGTCCTCGTCTTCACCTCAAGGAATTTGATACTTATAATGATCAACGATAAATAGGTAGATAAGGTGTGGGCGGTTTCGGCGACGTCACTGATCAAGCTTGTATTAATCGACTTGTTACGTTATTGGTCCTCCGTTACCTATCTACACTCTCCACAGGGATGGAGGGGCAACATGGCGGCAGGGATTTGGCAATCACAACCCCGCCAAAAGCCCCGATAATTGAAGTTCTTGTCTTTATGCTTATCATTTCTTATCGGAACTTTCATTATTTTATTTGTTGGAGCTTCAATTCAAGGTACAATCTGCCCATGTAATTTGAAGTTCAACAAGTGCATTGCTTTGCTAATTTGCTATCCACGTCAACTGCAATCGCTACAATGCCAGCCGAGAAGCGGAATCATTTCCTCGATATAGACGAGAGCGACGACGACGACGCCGGCCAAGGATACGATTCGGAAGTCGAGCAGCCGCGGAAGGGCGCATCCAAGCGTCGCAAGCTCAATGAAGACGATGGCACCGATGAAGACGAAGCCCTAAGCGCCGATGGGGGTTCAGCGGGAGAGGAAGAATTTGACGAAGAAGAAGATGGTGATGATGCAGAGGAACGGACGCCAGATGAAGACGAAAAGCCGACAAAAAAGGACAAATCAGGATCGAAGGACCTACCTGACATAGCGCGACCTCTGACGAAGAAGAACCTCGTGGCTACGGAAAAGGCTGTGAAAAGAAGTGGTGTCGTGTACATATCGCGCATACCTCCATTCAGTATGTTTCAATCGCTCGTCCAGATTCCAGAGATCCCGGGACTCGCAATACCTCCAACCCTAAAGGGGCTTCCATCCTGCCCTAGATCGGCTCTAGACTAATTAGGATTTGCGCAGTGAAACCCGGCACAGTACGATCCATCTTCGAACGATTTGGGAAGATAAACAGAGTATATCTATCCCCCGAGGACGCCCAAGTCCGAGCGCGAAGACTTCAACAGGGTCAGAACCGAAAGAAGAACTTTAACGAGGGTTGGCTGGAGTATATAAATAAGTCCGATGCGAAGGCGTCGGTTGAGCTGCTCAATGGCACAACGCTGGCCGAGATAGGCATGGCGAAGAAGGGAAGCTATTATCGCGACGATATTTGGAGGTACGGCTCCCAGCCACATAGAGTATCTCATTCCAACTAACCTAGTAACTTCCTCGCAGTCTACGATATCTGAAAGGATTCAAGTGGCGTACGTACTCCTCCATTTGTTCAATTCTGCTTGTGCGACATTCAATTGTGGAGGACCCATAGACTAACAACACCATTTCCAGATAACCTCACCGAGCAAATAGCAGCAGAAACAGCAGAAAGACAATCAAGGATGCGCGCCGAAATTATCAAAGCCACTAAGGAAAACAAGGAGTTTGTACGGAACGTCCAGAAGGGCAAGGAGCTCCAAGGCATACAAACCAAAGCAGCAGCAAAGCAAGCAAAAGACACGGAAACGACGGAGAAAGAGACGCCTGTCTCTATCGCTCCCCCAGAACCAGAAAACGAGCCCAAGAAGAGGCAACGCAGTTTCAAGCAGTTTTCTGCGGGCAAGAAGGTGCCACAGGAGACTTCAGAGGCCACCAAGAGGGTCCTCAGTCAACTGTTCTAATACAATTTCTTCTTTCAGCGATGATACCCATATTATAGACCTTTTGGTAGCTCTTCAGTGTAATAAATGGCGAAAGGAATACTCCTATCTTCGCGCTTGAGATGTGAACAGTCTCCGAGCAATCCAATCAGCCACCATTGTACATACCATATCACCGCCCTCTAGATCCTTACATTTATCGTCGAGCACGATGACTGCTTCGTATTCCTTCTCCACGTGAATCTCAAGATGGACGGATTAAACATCTTGTACTTATAATGAGTAGGTATTGGTGTATGCTGCTTATATTGATATACTCCCTATAGCTAACGGGGGTTTAGACTAGACAGCATCAAAAAGCCCCCTGGCTTTTTACCTCTCGAAATAAGCTTGATACCATAATTTCATTAAGTGCGGCATGATGAGGAAATGATAGTCTAGAGCCCGATGAGTTACATGGGAGTGCGAGATTAGATTTGAATGCAGGCTGCTGTAGTCCGGAAGAGTATACGAGTACCAAAGTGAGAAGAGCTGCACGACTGCTACCTCAAGACCCCTTAACTCTCTATTTACCCCCACATCTCGCATTATCTCCGACGCTTCTTGAACAAGTAGAAAGTTGTTTACAATTGTGTCCATCGCACTTGTGCTGTAACGAAGTAAATCTCAGGGGAAAGAACACAGGATTCAAGCATAAGGTTGTAATAGATTCTTGTATTGAATTATCATCTTAAAGAATCTATGCACCGTCTTCCATCGTAAGCTCATCAAAGTCATCTAGCAGTTCGTTCATATCGACCTGGGGTACATCATCACCCTCGTCATCCGTCGTAGCCATCGACATCTCATCGGGCTGAGCTTGCCTCTTCGGCTGCTTGTACAGCTGTACACCAGCCCGGAACTCATCGTCTCCTTCGATGTCCTGCAAGAATTGCTCGAACTCCCGATCCATGCGCTCCTGGTCGGATTTCTTGGGCAGCAATTCGCCCTCATCCTTTGCCATACGCTTGACCTTCCATTGCCTCTTCCTGTTCCTCCTGCGGTTCGGGTAGTGCTTCTTGACGATGACGACGTCTGGTATCCTGGAGGAGTATGTGTGGGACTGCTCGATAGCCTCGAATTCGGGATTGTTAAAGACTGTTCCCGACAGCATGTAACCCATAACGGAGTCACCCGCATGCAGAAGACCACCCAAATGTGTTCGTGCCCAGTACGTCTTGTTGTTTGTACCTAGGTCTGAAGCTCTTGCTACTTCCACCTCGGCCAGAACCCATTTTCCCTTCGTAGGACTAAGAATACTATTAGTAATTATATCCAGGATGACATCAGATGTGTAAAACCAGTCGGTTTTTGTTCTGATAAGAGGTATTTGAGGACCCTATGTTCGACAAAGAGATAGGAAGATGAACATGCAACAGAGACATCGTGCTGGATGTCCAACGAATGAAAGAGTATTGCTCGGAGAGAATAATATCCTAGGTATGGAATGGGGTCAAGGTACGTACCCAAGTAGTTCACAATCCATCACAATGAATTCAACTAAGTCCTTTGCTTCTGCTAGCGCTCCAAAGGGAGCTCGCCAATATACCGGTGAGCTAACATCTGCCGTTTGGAGTGTAGAAGGATCTAATAAATAAACCGAGGTGCCAATCTTGAAGCATATCGAGAGGGGAGAAATATTTCCAGCCTGTTTGGCGAGTGATATCGGGAGAGCGACCAGATCGTCCTTGCATATGGGGATCAGTTCTACCGAAAAGGTGAATTTGAAACTCTTTTTAGCTGTGTGGCTGTCCTGGGAGATAAGCTCTGACGATTTCTTCATCCGAATTGGTACGACCGAGTTGAGGAAGTCAACAAACTGAAAATAATTAGTTGCTGTGTCGATTAAGAGATGATATGTGAATACACACCTTCTCAGCTTGATTCCTCGCGCTGTAAAAGAAGTCAATCCCGTCCTTCGCCTCTTTGATGTTGATAGTATCCCGATGTGCTCCGTGTTTTAATATCAGCTGTTCAAGGTATAGAAATGTGCGTTTCTGTCATCACTATCAGTATTGGTTAAATGCGGATATCAGGTCTCTTCCCAATATCGCATGACATCGAAGCACGCAACTACGATTCTACTTACGTGAAGAACTTTCTGCAGTCCAAGTCAGCTTTCTGTGGTATTAGATCAACGGATAGAATGTCATCAATGTTACTTACTTGCCGCACTTGTACGTTAGCTCTCCACACGTTTGCGGTATATGACTTGGCACATTCGGGACACTGTTGGTAGGCAACAACTAAAAAAACAATCAGTAGGCGCTCCTCTTCAGATGAGAAAAAGAAGTTTCTCTGGGTAGCAGCTTAAAGTGTACGGCAAATCTGTGTCCCCTTTCCTTCCCTCCCAGACAGCAACAAAGGGAGAGACGAGATAGTACTCACCATATACCACTTCGAGAGCCTGCTGCATGACCTTGTCTTCGGCGACGGCTGCCTGAACTACTAATTTGACCCTGACTCGCCGACTGTGAGGTTCAGTCCAGATGAACGAGGCGTCTATTATCCTCGTGCGGTTGAGGCTTAGTTTCTTTAGGCATAGAGCAAGGAGTTCGCGGCTCTCCGGCAGAGCGGTTACCCAACTGGTAGGAGCTGCAATATCGAAAAACATCGAGTTAGCTTCAAGATCGGGCTCATGGGATTTTCGGTTATGGCGCTCGCTATTCCTCGGTGTAAAGGTCGTTTCGTTATCTACTTACTGCGAAACTGTTAGTACAGATATTCAAGACACACACATTTAGCTGGGAAAGGACATGGGATGTACGTACCGTTGAAGCCACCTATCACAATCTCTGCAGAAATGTAGAGTTGCCTCTCTCTGAATGCCCCCAGAGATATCTTTTGTGAGCTTGAAGCAGTCGTAGCATTTGGCGTCGATCGCTGTCATTCCATCGATGGGTGCTCCGCAGTCCGCACAGAGGATCCTAGAACAAGGGTCAGCTATCTATGCATAAAGCATTCAAACTTGCTCTGCAACCCGAAACCCAGGTAACAGAGACGGGGCTGTCTTTGGGCCGCCAGATATCCAAGATCCCATACGGCTCGGTGGTTGCAGGCGAGGATTTAATGACATACGTTGCGGTGACAGCGGCGGTCTGCGCCGGAGCCGCAATGGGCATCGGCGTATCCAGATCCATCGACATGGTTGCGGGAGGTTCGTGGGATACAGTGACGTGTCGAGTCGGTACCTCCAAACTGTTGAGCGTCGAGCACGTTGGAGTTGAAGTTGTTGCTTATGAGGTAGGTTATGGACGCCCGCGATAACATCTAATCGCCACGATAGTGGTGGGGGTTTTCAAAAAATATTGCCCCTCGTTTTGATTGATAAGCTTATCTATCCGTCGCTAGAAATGCCAGATGAGCCGCCACCATTGACGTAGAAATATTGTTTAGTTGCATGCTTGTATTTCTTTTGATGCAAATACTCGGCCATTATATTGCATATTCAAGCTAAAGCTACATCTCGATACATGAATTTAGTAAATGTGCCTGCGTGAATCCCCTCAGTTCTGAGCGTAGAGGAAGCCAAAACCCGCTCGTTGCAGATAGTACCTAGTGAATGAGCTTCGGAGGCGATATTTTCTTTTAAAACAAACCTCAAAAGTATCAGGTTTGGAGGCACAATATGTCTCAAGGTCTATAAGACAATATGGGTTTCTGGAGGAGACGGGCATCTTTCTGCGGTTTCGGTCCGCCTCACCAACATCCCAATTCTCCGGGCTACGCGGTGATACAGTTTAAATTTCACAAGCGGGCTATGCTGAATATTATAAGTATGGCCGAAGATATCCTGTCCGACACCTTCGCTGTAGGGAACCGCCAAGAGTAAACAGAAGACATGACGTTGCTCCAAGCATACAAGTATTCGAAGTTAAAACCCGACAATAGATATCTAACCCGCACATGTGTAACGATCCGAGCATCCCTCACCGATTCCGCCTTTCTTGTTTTCAATTCCGCGGACTCTCCTATTTCCGTCAGGCCGGCTTAAATACAGCCCCAACCAATGAAGTCCAGGCCGCGCCGAGATCCAGACCTAGATCATGGCGACATGGCGACGGACCATTAGCAATGTGCACCTTTTTCGGTCCGCTCCTCGCTTTTCCTTGGCCCTCACAGAAATCAAGCTATAAATAAGCCAGCAAAAACCTGGTGCAATGCAGGGAGATACGTTTAAACTAGTTTTTAATCACGTTATTGTGCTAGGAGATATTACCCCGGAGGCTTACAAATACAAGTCAACTACTTTAAATCGTAGTATATGATTCAAGAATGGTTGTGAGAATGGAGTGGCATTCATCCCATCGAGGTGCGATTGGAACTTCACGATGTATGCAAACTGTGAAAATTTTCGTCCTCAACGCCACAACAGGACAGGCAGGTGCAAGCAGGATCGGCTACAGATGCCCCATAGTCCAGAGCAGTGTTTGCTCTCCGCTTGTCCGTCAGTGTGCAGGATACCGAGGAACGTGACAGATGTGCGAGGTGGCTGTACATCGATCGATGTCCTCATAATGCACGTTCCTAGCTCAGCTGGGAAGTACGCGGGGGAAATTCGAGACAGAGGTCGCGGATTGCGTGATCCAACTCCACAGTAGCAGCATTAACCACCCACCCATCAACGCCGTACTATCAAACGCGGGGCCCAGTCCTCGGGAAGGTCACGATTCGCCATCTGATAAACCAAAAGATAAACGCAACGAGGGGGATTGGAGTAAGCTTGGGGACGGCGGAGTTACGAGCTCGTCGGATTCCATTGGATAGCCGGCGATTTGCGCAATCGTGCGTTGCTCGCACATCAGTATCTCGAACGTCGGGGAAACTTTGTAGCTGCCTATATAAACGATGCGGCTCGTCTCTGGCTTGCTTGGCCCGAGGAACCTCTCTACCATCACGCCCCGACTAAATAGCCGAGTTACTATCTTAACCTTTCCCAACAAAGAAACATGGCTCCCTCCGCTACGACGGCGACCGTCACCGATACGGAGCAGCAGAAGCAGCAGCAAAAGGGCAATAGTCTTGACAGCCAGTACAAAGAGTTCCAGACATACTACTTCTCGAAAGAGGCTGAAGAGGGAAAGATAGACGGTGTCGAGGCCGCCAAATATCCTAACTACCTGCCTACGTGGGACAAGTACACAACGTACCCGCCCCTGGTGCCCTTCGAGCACGTTGAACATGGCAAGGACGCCGACGGCTCGTTCCCTGATCTCCTCCCCACCGGCACCAAGGTGACGCACCTCACGCCTGCCAGCGGAACTGAGGTCCGCGGTGTCCAGCTGAGCTCCCTTAACAATGCCGGCAAGGACCAGCTCGCGCGCTTCGTCGCCGAGAGAAAGGTCGTGGCCTTCAGGAACCAAGACTTCGCGGATCTTCCCATTGACGAGGCACTGAAATTCGGTGAATACTTCGGACGTCACCACATCCATCCCACAGTAAGCGATCCCGGCGAGGGGCTCCGTACGCTCGCGAAGCCTCTATACTCACTCGGTGTGGCAACTGCTGATCCGCAATATAGTCCGGCGCTCCCGCGGGACACCCGGAGATTCACCTCGTGCACCGTGGTGCTAATGACAAAGTCTTGGACCTTTCCGATCGGGTGACTTCGGTGGCATGGCATTCGGACGTGTCATACGAGGAGCAGCCTCCTGGAACGACCTTCCTGTATATCCTTGACACCCCAGAGACCGGTGGTGACACACTCTTCGCCAATGCTGTAGAGGCATACAACCGTCTGAGCCCTCTGTTCCAGGAAAGACTGCACGGTCTGGAGGCCGTCCATTCCGGCTTCGAACAGGTGGCGGTCGCGCATGCTCGGGGAAGCATCAACAGGCGAGAGCCCGTTAAGAACGTTCACCCGCTTGTTCGCACCCACCCCATCACAGGAGAGAAGGCTCTATACGTAAACCCTCAATGTGAGTAGCCGTGCCATTTCAAAACGTAAACGGGTAGAAACTAACCTACAACTTCAGTTACTCGCCACATTGTCGGTCTGAAGAGGGAAGAGAGCGATGCTATTCTGAAGTTCCTGTACCACCATATCGCCATTGGCGCCGACTTCCACACCCGAGTCAAGTGGGAAACAGGAACAGTAGTCGTGTGGGACAACCGTGTGACCCAACACTCTGCATTGTTGGACTGGAAGAGCGGAGAGCGAAGGCATCTTGCCCGTATCACTCCCCAGGCCGAGCGTCCGTACGAGACTCCCTTTGTAAACTAGATCACATAAAGTCGGGTAGGATGTCGTCCAGATTAGAATTGACATTGCTGTTGGTTGACTTTCGCTGCCCTCGGATTCTTCTACGTTCCTCTTGTCGCTTTTTCAGGCGAGCCATGAAATCTAAACCGTCGTCATTGTCCTCCGAGATGATTGTTTTCTCTGCCATTTCTGCCTGATCGCTTTGTAGGTTATCAAGTGGCATCTTGTCAACCTCTGGGTTCTTTGATGGCGCTCCTCTGGAAATTGTAGACTTTGGACGTGGAGATCTACGCGTGATACGGTAATTGTTTAATCCTTCAAGATCACCATCAACTTCATCGTGGTAACCAGTATTATCAGAAGGCACTCGTGGCTTCGACTTCGGCCGACTCGGGGAAACGACATCAGACTGTCGGTTAAACCCAGCCGCCGCGCGAGTCGCAGCACTCGCCGATGGCAGCCCATTCAAGCGTTTTGATCGTTTTCCTGGGCTCTCCATCAGACCGTAGAGAGATTGCTTCTGCCATGGATCGCCGACATCGTCGGTCCCTGTGCTCTCATCGCCACTGCCATCTCCCTTGCGAAGCTTCCGAGTAGCAAGCCGCTGTTTCTCGGCAAGGGTTTGCCTTTGTTGCTTCATCTTCACAAGGTTAGTCATCTGCCCGATAACCGGTCGTGAGATATTTCTGATCGTCTGTGCGTTCTCAAGTTCGGATGTTGTCTTGAGACGCTTGTATTCGGCAGCGTGTAGATGAGCAGTGAATAGCTGCGCTGTAGCCAAGAACTCGTCTTCAACCATCCGATAGCGATCGTCTCCATCTATACCCTCAATCATGAGGCTGTTTGCATCATTAGTCTAAATTTGTGTCAGGTGACAAAACCAATACGCACCTCTCTTGTGGCGGTTCTGGCGGCGGAGATGTGGATGCCGATCGACCTAGCCAGCGGATTGGATGTTAGAAATGGCACGCGTCTTGCTCACAGGAACTACTTACGAGATCGTTTCAAAATCTTTTTGTTCGCAGTCGGTGCGTTCGAAGGAGATGGCGAATCCTCTTCTTTTCGACCTCGTCCAGTGTCCTCCTGCTTAACACGCGAGACAGGGGTAGGGCTCGAACGCGCCGACTTAGGCAGCTCAGACGCTTGTCCTTCACGCCGCTTCCAAGGTAGTACACGGGGCATTGTGTGATGAGATTACCTCTGAGCACATTGTGTTAGTTCAGGTGTAGCAAACATAGAGCTAGACTTATTCTTCAGCTTCTAATAAAAGAATTGATGTCTTTGTTAAGATGCTATTATATGGTATTGGTGCCTGCTATCGCATACTATAGGTAGCCTGAGGCAGTGGGTCACCATCACCCCAGCAGGTTGGAACCTTAGCCACGGACGGGCTACAACCTGGAAGTAGCAGAAAATCGGTTATCTGCATAAAGTACTTATACATAACCTCTAGGCTATTAGTATTATTTCTGCGGTTCGTTGGTATAAATCGACAAAGGCAGATCTGCCAGCCCTACCTAGGTACGTGGTTGGTAATGTAGGCCATTCAATAGAAGATAAAAATGCAGACGAGATCATATCATCAGAATTTCTATTCGCTCATAGGCTGATCATACGGAAAATTAAGCCTAAATAGTCTATCTAACCAGTATATATCAGCTTCCGAGCTTCCGCAATATCTGATCTAACAGCCTCTGTACGTCCAGCGACCTCTCCACAGTCTTCATCTGCGTCAGCTTCTGCTGCATCTCCTCGCTCAGAGCGCCCTGCTCGTTGGCGACACCAAATACGCCCTTCTTCCACGCATTCACAAACGAAATCAGCGCCTTGGCTCTAGCCGTCCTCTGACTCTCCAAGACAACACTTGCTTCGTCTTCAAGTAATAAAGCAAACCATCTCTTTGCCAAAGGACTATGATCTGTGCTTGCCGGAACCTCTGACTGGGCTGCTTGATCCAAGAGGTCGAGGGTGTTAGTGAACAGCGTGTCTTTGGCGATACCGATAGATTGTTTTGCGCCCTCGACCGTGGTAGCTATTTCCTTGAGGACAGTGGTCGGCTCTGACCGCAATCTCGGTCGGTTATACGCTGTCAAGACTGCTTTCAACGCCGCCTCAGCGGTTTTCCGCTCCAGCTCGGTGAGTTTATGTGCTTCGCCATCTGGAGACAGATACTCTGATACAAGTGCTACCACCTCGGCATGCAGGTCTACATCCTCTCGTGCGGCCGCATACTCGGCCAGCGCTTCGAAAGCAAAAGGCCTGTACTCTTCATTATTGCGCTTGGCCTCTCGGATGGCAATCTTTTTAGTCTGCGCCGAAACTGCCGCGTCGCCCTCCCACAATTTCTTGCTGTGTCTAATGAATACGGGATATGCAGATACCAACTTTTCCTTGCCTTTGAATGTTTTCAGAGAAAGAGCCTTGTCTAGCACTGGCCATATTTGGCCAAGTGCCGATTCACTGAATTGCCCACCTTTTCCGGCGGCATTGCTCAGAGCGTCGATCATGGCGGCAATCGCAAATGCGGCAGCGTGTTGCAAAGCCCATTTCGAGGTTTCCAGTCCTTTTGATATGAGACCTGATATTTCACTGACATAACGTTTCACTGTATGGTTTCCTCCAGCATGCTGATTCCAGGCCGCATCACAGACTTCCGAAACATACTCATCTGTGTCGAATTTGGCATAATATGCGAAGGGCAAAAGTCGGGTTTCTAAATCGGTAAAAGCATCAGGCGACACCTTGGCAATTGCGAGGACAGCATCTGCAACCTTCTGTCGCCGTAGGTCGTCCTCGGCAGCGTAATATAAGTCTACCAGCCTGGCTGTGTAGCGGTCTCGAGTTTCGGGAGACGCAGACCTAAGTAGGTACGCAGCACTTTTTGCATAGGCCTTGCTAACTTCATTGTTGCGGTCCAAAATCTGGGTATGAAGGCTCTTGATGAACATGGCACTATAGGGGCCGAGAAAGATGCTATGACGCAAAGCGAACGTGCTGAGCACCTCACTACAGCCAATCTTGGTCTGCATGCCGAGGGCGGATTTGATAGTCGCTACCAGCTGTGGAGCAAGCTGTGACATGACAACTTCGTCAGTAAACCGAAGACAATCAGCGATACATTCAAACAATGGAGATCGCGTAGCTGCCTGGCTTCTCAATTTGTCAAGCCCTTCGCGATCTTCCTCACTAACTCTTTGATAGTAATAGTTGATTTGGGCTGGTTCAACTGTGCTAAGAAGTCCAAGAAAATGGGTAGTAATTGTAGGGATGAAGGGCTTTAATGTATCACCACCATTCTTCACAACGTCTACGACTGTGGTGATGGCCATAAATTTGACTTCCTCCACGGAGTTTTCGACTCCTTTGTCGGATAGTAAAAACGGCAGAACTTGGGTAATCATTGCTTGAGTGGAGGAGGAAGAGTTATTTTCTTTCAATTGCGACACTAGAGTCTTTGAAAGGCCAATGCAAAGTTTGAGTGCCGCTTCTCTAACTGAGCCTTTCTGATCGTCCAAGACTCGAAGCGTAACTTGCCAGATATTCGTGTAGTACTTCTCATATTTGAGATATGGTTGTCCGTATATGAGATCGGCAATGGCAGCACAGCTCGCCTCTCTAACCCGCCACTCGCGACCGTCGAGAATACTCTTAAGTAGGTCGTCCATGATGGCATCGAAATGGACGTCAATCGTCACTGTCTGGTCTTTCACAATGGCTTTCCAGATATCGTCCATGGATCTTCTCACATTAGGATTAGGGTCGAATCTATATCGGTAAAGTTTGGGATAAATTTTGGGATCGAGTTCGGCGTCTGATAGGATCGTACTCAAACCGAACCTCCCATATGCTGAGCGGGCGGTCCAGGTGGCGGCATTTGTTGCAAGAGCCATGAATTTATAGATAAGGCTTTGGTCTCCGACTTCGTTAGCCAAGTTAATGATATCCTTATATGAAGTGATAGATTTTCCTTCGCCAGTAGGTAGTGCCCCGGCATCGAACAGTTCCGTGTCGTCGTCGACCTTGAGCTGCGTTTTCGTACCAGTGAAACTACCAACAAGGTCTTTAACAAGATCACCTTTCAATGATTTGTCACCTTTCTCGTATACCAGGGCGAGGCCGCGAGACGCAGTCTCTTGAACAAGCTCGTCACGAGCCGTTAAAAGCCGCATGAAAGCTACCTGACAGTCGCGGAGTCGTGACTGGATATCTGGCAAACTTGAACAATATTGGATAACGCAAAATAGCCATATCCCTGATGCCTTTATCAACGACGGCTTCGTTTGTTTGCAGTCGTTGAAAAATTTATCCAGGGTCTGGCTGATCTGCTCCGGTTTCTTACAGAGGCCGCTAATGACCTCCTCGCCATGTCCAGCTGGTTGTACATCCAGGCTGAGCTGGACGGAATCCGAATCCCACCGAGCTATCGCTGCAGCAATTGCTTCTCCGATAGCGAAGTGGACTTCTGTTTGTTTGATCTCCGAGAGACCAAATAATTTGTCCAGTGCCTTGTCCGCCGCAGATCCCCCATTATATATCGTTTCGCTCGACTTTGGAATAGCAAGTCTACCAAGCGCATGTATAGACTTCTCGTTGCCTTTCGCGGCGAGAGATGTAAGGCGATCAATGATGATATTCAAATCACTCTCTTGCGAGGTCCAACCGATATTAGCAGTCCACAGTTGGGCAAGTGAGTCCAGGGCAGCATTCTGCACACCCGTATCACTTCCCATAAGACCCAAAAGAGAGCGTCTGTTGACGAATTCGATGTGATTTGCTGCCTCTTGAGAGGATAACCGGCCGTAAAATGTCGCATTGGAGAGAAAGCTGGCGAAACAAGTGAGCGAGCATTGGTATTGTGCTGACAGGGACGGCGGTGGCTCGTCTGTAGACGACAAGAGCTCGTGGAGCCGAACAATGTCGAGAGAGGCGCGATCATCCCAAGGCGCAAGAATTCCGAATGATTTAGACACTAGTTGTCTAACCCTTTGATTGTTCGATCCGCACAAAGAAAGAAGCTCGTGTGTCCTCTTAGAAAGAGGCGAGATGACAGTCTCTGCAGGGGCGAATGACAGAATATCAGCCAGACAGTCCATGTACTCTTCTGCGCCTATATCAGGGTGATCTCGAAGACCATCAAGTGCTGCATTCAAGAGAAGCAGAATAGAGTTCGGGTCTACCGTCTGGACGTATCCTCTGATAGAGTGACGAGATGCAAGATCGTTGTGAATTCGTGTATTGATCTGCGATTCCCAGTCTATTTCGACGCTGTTCTCAGCAAGAGCGGTGAGAAAGAATATATGTTTCACGAAGCGTATAGCCACCGGAAACGCCTGGAGCCGATCATTGGAGTATAGTGCGTATTTGGATGTTTGGTCCACGGCCATTTCATGCTCTTCAATCTGATGTGATGTGGAGTTGAAAAGAAACTTTGCCAGTTCTTCCCAGTCAGGAAACTGTACGGTCTCTTCTGGGTGTAGTTTCGTTGCCCACCATGGGTCTAGTCCTCGTTGGCCTTCTTCTAAAATATCTCGCCGTTCAGCAGAGCCGGCAGCCACAGCAAGTATGCTTATCCAGCGTGCTTTGATGTTATTATATGGCAAGCAATTATTTGCGAAGCGTACAGCTACGTGGCGAGCTGTTCTTACATTCTGTCGCTCTGATAAGCTCATATACTCTAGAAGTAGTATTTCAAGATCGCGGTGTTGGGCACCGTCGGTCGATTTGAAAAGGCTCATCATGCTAGAAAGGGCACTCTCGATAGAAACAGCGATGTCTGGGCTAGGATCAGACACCAAGGAATCGAATAACCACTTAAGCAGGGAGTTTTTCGCCTTATGATCAAGGCTACTCGCTCTCGCTAGGGTACCGATTGTCTCGTAGGCGTTGGCACGTAATCGTTGTTCATCTTGAGACCGGGATTGGTTGTTTCGAGGGCTAGGAGCTGGCCAACCTTGCCCGAGTATGTAATCTTTGAGTATGGTGACGAGAGCCGGTCCCATTTGCGTATCCGCCGCCCCAGAATCGGTACTATTTCGCGCAATCCAAGAAAGAAAGCCTAGTAAGGCTTTATGCAGTCTTAAGGCCTCCAAACCGACTATAGGGGGGTTTTCCCCGGTGGTTAGAGCGAAGTCCTCCTTTACGGCGTCAACAACTTGCTGCTTTGGGTTACACGCAATAGTGGATTTTGCCAACAGCCTGAGGACTTGTATTCTGTGAGCCGCCGGAAATGTGTTGTGCGCTATAAATAACGACTGTATCGTGTTCTCGCTTTCAAGATCAATGCTGGCTCGCTTGAGGACATCGTCAGCTACAGATGAAATCCTCGAATCGGCAGAGCCAGCTGCGCATATAATAGGCAGATATCGTTCATCATCATTGAACGCGCCGCTTGCGAGAAATCCAACAGCCTTGGCCTTGCATTCGGGGAGACTGAGACTGTTCGGAATATCCGGCTTCCATGACTTCGGATCCTTATTTCGTAGAAATGCAACATCCGCCTTTGTCAATCCTGATGGTAAAGCATCCAGCTTGCCCGGTATCTCGTCATCAGAGGCTAAGGCGATGTCTTGTCTCAATAAGAACAGCTTTCCAAGCCAATTGGCTACATATTTCGCATCAGCCGGATTCGTAAGACCGACAGATTCCCTAAGTGACAGATCTTCTGTGCTTCCCCTTCCAGGTATTTTGATTTCCAGAACGAGACGAAGGAATACGTTGAAAAATCCAGCCGCACTCGCTGAATTTGGCTCTTTCGATATATCACGTAGCACAATGGGAAGAAGTCCGCGGCGTTTCGACTGGTCAAGGCGAGACAGCCCTTCTCTTATAAATGCGAGATCTAATTGTTTCACAATTGGCGAATTTGTCCGTTTATACTGCTCTAGGAGAGCAGCAACAGGTAGCACGACACTGTCCTTTATGTTAGCTTTTCAGGCTAGACCTCGATCAACAGGCATACCCTACCCCACGGGTTGAACAAAATTCTTGACACTCATGAATGCTTTAAAAGTCTAACTAATGTGTGAGCAGTAGTACCAGATGGGAGTTGGGTCATTGGCACTTGCATCCTCTCGAACAGCCTTGTGTTGGCTACCGGCCCTTTCGAGCAACGTGGTAAGTTGTGATTGAAGAGCTTCGCTCAACTTCTTCTCATTGCCAGATGCAGATGCGAATTTGTACCTGATTGACGAGACGAGCTTGAGCTCCGTCCCCTCATTGGATGCCGCCATATTGGTGACAATGAGAAGTAGCCGGTGCGCGCGGACAGCAAACTGGCTGGTCTATCTTTGCCCGTCGAGGTAAGCTCGACACTATTTTACCGCAATGGATGGTTCGGAGCTCACAGAAGCCCTCGCGGCTATAGTGGCTCGATGTAGGAGGCAAGGCTCCTTCACGTCCGATAAGGTGGAGAAGATAAGTCCCGGTTAGATATGTGAGACATAAGTGAGTCCGTTACACCTGAGCATTCAATTCATATCATGGCGAGACTGCGATTATGACGGGAGGAGCTCGAATTGGAGGGCGATTCTCGATGGGTTCGCGGCGCCTTTTCATAAGGGCCTGTTTAGCCAGCAGCTGCTCACGTCAACTGCGAAGTCGTCACTCTAAGAAGTGTATGGAACAAAAAGTGGCGGTGCAGAACTGTTGCAGGGAGCGCCACGCGAAACGATGGCGGTGCAGGTTGTATCTTCTAGGTGGGTGTTAGGTAGGGGGTTGGTACCCAAGTAGCCCTTTGATGCTCTGTTTCCTGTGCCTCGCATTGGAAACAAACACCATGATAAGATCACTATTTAGAATACTTATTTAATTTGTCCGTGAACCGTACCTACCTTACTTGGCTTCGCACAATCATTCCAGTTTTCCTTTTTTTGGCATTCCTGCCCAAGCCGCCATAGCCATAGGATTCGCCTTCCTTCGACAACTTACCTCAGTGTCCTAACAACTGAGCATCTGAGTCGGCAGCTTAAATTCAGCCTACCGCCAGCTTCTAAGAGAGAGAAAAGGGAATTTTGTGAAGAACACGGTTGGTAGAAAGTTGCACTATCGCCGAGTTTAGATATTTAGCTTCTGCAGTAGTGCCTAGAGCGCTAGAACTAGGCAAACAGCCAGCCCATCACGTTCGAGCTTTAGTTGTATGTCATCAAGATCACTTATCAAGGTTAGAGTGTTAGGTGCTTTTTTCGCCTATCATCCGAGATTTGTCCATATTAGGTAGATAGATACCTTACCTACTTACTCAGTAAATTAGTAGTCATGCCCTAATCTACTGATATTAGAGTACACGTAGGTTGTGCGCGTACAAATTGCACGCTCGGAGGTGACAAGACGGCCAGAAGACGGCCTGTGTTGTAGTGGAGTGTTTTCCCTAGCAAGGTTGTTGTGACGCGCGCATGGCCGAAATTTTATTTGCACGCCTGTCACGATTGCAAGCAAGTTGCGTGAGATATCTCTTTTTTTGGTGCCTAACCAACTCTAGTGGCCGCTATCAAACTTTGAACAGAATGCTATCTAACACGAGTAATGACACAGTATATCTTTCTTAATGTAGATGGCGAAACCGAAATCTTTGCAAGAGGGCTTATTTACCTGCGAGGCAATTAGTCGGCAACTGACCTTAAGGCGTTAGATCCGAGTTCTATCTATAGCATACACTAGGTATATACTTCATGATTGTACTTCATGATGGTAGGCAGGGGAGGTAAGCTGACCTTTGCTCTCTTACGCGGTACCGTCCCGGTGTGTCAAAGTCACCGAGCTCAACTTGGTGTAAGTGGACGCAACATCAGAACTACGAAGAGCCAATCGATGGATCAGTGCGGTGAAGAACAAAAAAAAAAAAAAAAGAGAGAGAGCAAGGAAAGCGCTATCCGACGCCACTGGTGTGGTACGAATTTCGTGCAGCACGACCTGAAGCTGCGAACGGCGGCACCTTTTCAGGGTTCCTTGCCAAATCACCAAATCACCAAATCACAGCTACACCGTACCTGGCCAAACTGTGGATCCCGATCATCTGTTTGTTGTCGCGCCCACAATCAAAGACTATGTATTTCCTCGCCTGGTCAGTCCCGGTCATCTGTGACGTACAGTTACATTACTAGCATGCTGTACAGCATCCTTGACTCGTGGGGACGTGGAGAAGGGTGCACGATCGGAGGTGATTACAGCGTGGACTACAAAGTGGGTAGATACAATATTGAACCAGCTAGGTACAGCCATTGTAGCTAAGGTATCAACCACCACGTCTAAAGCAGCTATCTCTCACAGCCAAGCGGGGATTGGAAAATGATTGGCCTGTGGGCAAAAAAAGATTTCGCTACCTACAAGTATACCTACCTAGTGTAGGCAGTTTTCACTGGACTTTTAACTCTAACCGCGCGTAGCCTAGCGTCCGTCTGTCCTATACATACGTATGTCGCTCGGTCGGTACCTTAACACAGTCCTTACTTACAGTTTGTCACTGTACCGGAAACGTGGTTTTAGTCGGCTCATATGACCTATTACAGAGCTTCCTGGGTGCATATTAGATAATACCTGAAAGGAAATTTGTCGCGGTTAACACAAGCAGAATTAATTATATTGTATTACTAACAGTATCGACGTTGCGAAGCACTCATTGCCGTTCGGCATTTGGCCCTGCGCGCACAACCTCGACGGGCGAAGGAAACACCAGATTGGCGCGGGACAGGGATCATGTAGATCGGCGCATTTCCCGGATCTTTTGATTCGAAGTGCTTCTCCTTACACATGGAATTTCATTTGTGTATGCTATCAAAAGAATATGCCTTCTAACAAATGATAAGACTTACTCGTGTCCAACCTAGATTACATCATGACATTGTAAAGACTCGCTGACTGGATCGATAGGTGTCTCTATTCTTTTATTTGGAGCTTACCTCGGATTAGACTTATAGCCTTCGTTACCTGGGCTCAAAATGGCTGGATATTCACAAAACGACCAAAGCTCACTAGGCGGGCATTCAGCAAACAAATGCCAGCACTTTTCTTGAGATTAGCTGGGTGCACAGGACACGCAAGAACCCGAGCATAACACAAGCCCGGACATCAGAGAAATTAACAGGGTTTCAAGAGCCGCGCCCATACCGGTGTATTATCGCAAATGACAGTGCTTCTCTACATGTAATCCCAATGCCAAGACGACAACAAGCGAACACAAGCAAAGCACATAGGGCTAGCTCTCCCACCTCAGGCTTCCCTCACTTACATGATATCTAGTGTGCACTATAGCACCTAGACACAAGCGTGCTAAATACCCTAAAATACCAAAATTAAGTGGTGTACGTACAGTGCACCCGACATGCCATGCCGATAGCAGTAGAGTAGCCTCCGGTATGGATGCGTTAACCACGATCCAGTAAAGGCTGGATCGATTCCTTTCATCCATGAGCCAATCAAGGCGGCCCGCTCTCGTCATAAGGCAGGCATGAGCCCCATACTAGATTTTGAGCGGCCGGCCCAAGTTTAAATAGTACATGTCATATGTGGGATACCCGGGCTCTGCCCGGGCCCTGCTCCGAGAGGAAGTTGCTTATATCAATACGCTGCGTTGCTCTCAATTGAGTGGATGCGGCCGTAACTCGTTGGGAAACTCTAAACGGCCGGAACAAAACAACCTGTACTAGCCTGCTATATTGTAACAATTAGCTTTGCGTTTTGCCGATTGCTCCATCCTGCCTCTACCGTGGAAAATGCCAGAGTTCTGGGAAGACGCTAGACAGGGACTAAAAATCCGCCCAACCCAAAGAGAAGTGAGAGAGAGAGAGGGGGAAAAAAGCGAATAAACGTCAAGAGTTTTATACTGTAGGTGTAGATAATTAGTAGAAAGCAATATACATACATATAGGCAGCATCTGAGCTGAATGTCTCATAAAATGTAGTTAAGGCACACCGGCACCCTTGGAAAATTCGAGGGTTTCGCACGTAAGTGCCGGCTGTGATACGTGGGCGTACAACTGGTACATGTCCTGTAGGTAGTTGCCTATTACCATATGAAAGATTGATGGTTGATATTTTGAAGTTTGGGAACAAATGCATGCTTCACTCAACCAGCATATAATACTGCATTGGCCGCCTACGAAAACCCATCGGAGATGGCAACCACAGTACATAAATCTCGCGCAAACCACTGAAAACCTAAACGCAATAATTCATTTCACGCTTTAAAAATACTTCCGAGATTTAGCACCAATACCTCAACACTTTTAGGTACATGTAACCACCTACAAACTCTTCTACTTACTGCTTATACACTTCCATCTGACGTGGGCATTTGTAGCATGCGTAATGCACGGACTTATATCGAGTTGCTCTACTAAGTATGTGTTGAAGTAAGCCAACCTACCTACTTGACCGACCTCATCTGATGCTGATGGCGATTGCATCACAATTTATCCATGTGCTTAGCATACAAACATATTTCTGCTAAACTTTGAAAATACCGACTGTGAGGATAGGTTTCGCAGCTGCTGTCTGAATTTAAGTACCTGTGCCAGAAGCCCTCATGAGTAAGTGCCTACCTATTTCTGGCACTAGAGACGCACGCAAGCGCCTGAGAGGTAAGTACAGAGACCTCGGGAGTGTTTACTTGCCCTCGCCGGGACTGGGCTTAGGTGGAAGTAGGCACTTAGGTAATCCCCACCCTCCCAAGGTTCCTTAGGCAGGCTTAGGCAGGCATCAGATGGGCTAACAGGCCTCCGGCAGCCCTTTTAAACTTTGGAGCTATCAGCAGAGAACAAGGTACCTAACGATGTACCTAACCTACGCACTGGAAGTTCCAAGGTTGGGCAGGCTTGATGGGAAATACAGCATGGTAGCTTCTCTAGCTAGGTACGCTGGCGTGCACCGTATTTGCAGCGTAGAAGCTCCCCCAAGCTGGCCCCACCGGCCGTCTACTCTTTGTACCCGTCCCTGTGTGTCTGTGTGCATGCGGCCGCCGTAGTCTTCGGCCTTAGAGAGCTTAGTCCACCTGGCCAGAGTCCAAGTCCACCCTCCAGCTTTTTTTTTTCCCACTTACACATCCACACCAAAACCCGCAACCCAAACCAGCACCATCGTTGTCCGTCTGCTTTTTGCGTTTCTTGCTCGTGTTTTATTCTCCTCTCTTACACACACGCACACACTCACTCAATTCCCACCTCGTCCTTTTTCTCTTCTCTTCTCTCCCTCTCGCCCCTCGCCCTCCCACCCTAATCTCACGAGTGACATTCCCCCTCCATTCACCCACCTCTGTCGGTTTTGTCAGTGGCGCGCGCTGTGCTAGAGCACCCTTTCGTACCCAGGTCTGGTTGTATGTTGTGCGCGTGCGCGGCCAACTCGGTTTTCCATCCTTCGATTGTCGCATCATTGCCCCGGCACAAGATCCACCCGGCTTTTCTTGTCATTACGTTCTAGTCCTTCGCAGCTTACCACACGGCCACGTTGAGCTCTGAGAGTCCTTTTATTTTATCGGCCGAACAATTGCGTTGTGACCTCGATCCTCGTTGGAGTTTATCCCGGGTCCTACCACTGTGTCCCTGCTGCTTTCCACTCTGTTCCGATTGGTGCCCAAAAGTAAGTTGCCCTCTTTTCCTGACCCTTGTTGCACACCTCTTTCCACGCGCTCTCCTCCTTGTTCAAGCTCCGGAGCAATCTTCGAACTGGTGTGCGATGGCCATCCTGTTGCTTTTGCGCCTGTCTTCATCTCAGTAATTCAGCTCTGTGCTGAGGCGGCCAGTTCAATGGCGCGTCTGCTTGGGGGCATGATCGGCATCGGACCGTTTCCCCCATAACTGCGTCATCGAAGCTAGCTCCATACCCACCACCACCTTCGAAGATTGGCTGGCTTTGTGAAGTCAGACCAAAAGTCTCAACAAATCCATCATGGCATCGCCAACTCCAGTACTCGCGTCGCTTTGTGCGGATGCTGGCGATTCATGCTCTGCACCCGCTATTCGTACTTGCCAGCGAGCACCGACCGCATTGCCAGCAAAGCTCACCATACGCTTTGCCCCACCTACGATCCATTCGCGTTCCATTACCTTGTGAAAAGGCTCGATGCGCAAGCAAAGGCAGTACCGGATCGTGAACTGAGCTGGGATTCCTCCGAACATCAAATTTGATCCGCCGCATTCTTATTTCCCGGCACCGATATCCTACTACGGGATATAAGCTCTAGGCCATCCTACCCAATACTTCGAGAACGTACTCTCGCCACACATGTCGACTTTTTGCACAATGGGTCTCTCGTTATCCCCATCCTATTCTGTACCGTGAGCTTTTCGGCAGCTATTGAATAGACGAGATGTTACCCGTCTATCTGAAGCAGTCAGAACAATACCGGCTCAAGGTCACATTGGGATGCCGGCTGCGAATCTGTGGATGGCAGCAAGTTCGCTCCAAAGGACGCCTTGTCGCTTTGAACTCTCGCTATCGGCTACGATGCAGGGGATTTTCGGTCGTTCTCGGGGTCAATCGCGCGAGTGGCCCGCGAAGTGCATCATCATCTCGTCAATCCTTACACAGCTACTCGTTTGAGGATTTAATCCCAATGATGCGCAACAGCGAAAAAGAACGAGAAGATCACAGCTTGTTAGCATCCGCCGCCAGATTATCAGGAAACCGGTAGATCGTTCTGAGTTGACGTCCTGGGGCAGCGTAGTCACGACCTTTGGCAGCTCCGGGCAAATCTACTCGTTTCCAATGCCAGAGCCTACATCGTGTGCTCTTTCCCAGTCCTTGAACGCACTGAAGATTACGGCCCGAGACGCATATGTGGTTTTTTTTTTATAAAAAAAGGGAAAAAAACCGCACACCATTCGACTGCAACGGATCTTGAACACCAGCTGTACACTGCTTATAGGCAGAAAGAACTATGCTTACCCATACTTATAGGTTACTCATTATTCAGTACCTACGCTTAGATTTAGTCACGGCTTAACCTTCGGTTTATCTCCTTCGTCAAGTATCCCTTTGTGTCCGGTTGGCGAAACGGAAAAACTTAGACCTTAGACTCGGCTCCAATTGCTATCGTTTGCGTTCGATTCTGCACTCGGACTTTAGGCGTCGGCGTTGATTGCTGGTGACTGATTTGCCCGGTCTGGATATCAGTCAATTGGTCTGTTTCCACCAGGTGAGATTATACTCCCTCCAGTTGCAGGAACACGAATTCATGCGAAAGCAACCTACCTCTGCCCGTTTCTGCCAATTTCAAACTTTATCCAGTCTTAGGCGCAACCTTCAATGTTAAGGTTATAATATCCTAAAGTCCCTCCTGTTCTCCGTTCCTGCTCGTTTAAATGCTTGTTGCATTATATAAATGCAATTCCGCAAGAGTTTGGATTGAATTCTAGCTTCCTTATGTGATCTTGCTCCTAGCTGTCTATGATAGCCCAAAATCATATCCGCTATTCTTGCATTTTTCGTGAGGCTGACGAAGCGGTCTCCTAGCCTATAGGCACTTCCTGCAAGCTATACAGCCTTTGCTCAGCCTCAAGCACCCGCCAACCTTCCTGGGTCAACTAAAGCTTATAGTACGCACGCTCCAGACTAATTTTTCTGTTCGGTCTCCGTCCTGAGCCTTTTCTCTTGTTGAAAGTTTACTGATCTCGGTTTTAGTTTCAACCTTTGATATCCGAAATATTCAATTCCGCATTTATACTTCGGTAAGTGTAGCCCGTCGCCTCCAACTTCTATCTTCAGATCACCCGGTTGCCTTTATCATTAGAAACACTGTCCTATGACTATTGGTATTATTGACTTTGAATTTCTTTACATTTGTACCATTTAAGATGGTATTCGGAATTTCCATGACTCTGACCTCAAATACAGGCATCATGGATGGATTCAATACTTTCAACGGCCAGCCAGCCTCGAATGGCTCTGGATCTCAGGGCGACTCTGGATCTCAAGGAGCACCCGGAGTCAACCCTGCCGGTCTCCCTATTCCTCCTACCAATGGACAAGGCGCTGGTGATATCGCTCCGGTGTACCAGAATGATTCTGCACGCCAAACTCTCTGGTAAGTATCAGGTTTCTGTTGTTCTCGATGATATGTACTGAAGACGTTATAGGATGGGAGAACTTGCTGGTTGGATGGATGAAAACTACATTCGCACCATCTTCTCCTCGGCTATGAACGAGAATGTTCAAGTCAAAATTATTCGTGACCGACACTCTGGGTATGTCTATTCAGTCTCACTTTCAGCCCAATCCCATTTCTTCTTTTTTTTATCTACCATACGTGAGCTAACAAATTGTAGTAATGCTGGATATTGTTTCGTCGAGTTTACCAATCCTGAAGGTGCTCAAAAAGCCCTTCAACTGAATGGAAGTCCCATTCCCAATACAGACCGAGTATTCCGCCTCAACTGGGCTTCTGGTGGTGGATTGGTTGATCGCCGCGATGATCGTAGCCCGGAGTATTCCATTTTCGTCGGTGATTTGGGACACGAGGTCAATGAATTTGTTCTTGTTGCCCTCTTCCAGGGTCGGTTCCCATCTTGCAAGTCGGCAAAGATCATGACGGACCAACAGACTGGACAATCTCGTGGCTATGGATTTGTTCGATTCTCAAACGAAGAGGACCAGCAGCGCGCATTGACAGAGATGCAAGGCGTGTACTGCGGTAACAGACCTATGCGTGTATCACCAGCTACTCCTAAGAATCGGTTTGTGTCCCAAGTGCCTCAGGAGCTCAACTTACTGACATCAATGAAATATAGTGGCCACCAAGGAAATCACTTCAACCAGTTTGGCGGTGCGCAACAGATGGTGCCTCCTCCCCAGGCCCCGCATCACGGGGGTGGCCAAATCGGAGGCGGCGGTGCCCCTTGGATGGCCCAGCAGCCGCAGCAGAACTATGGGTACTCGCCTGCTGGGACATTCAATCCCATGACGATGAACCAGTTCACCGATCCGAATAATACTACCGTTTTCGTCGGTGGGTTATCTGGCTACGTAACCGAGGATGAGCTGCGCTCGTTCTTCCAAGGATTTGGAGAAATCACCTATGTGAAGATTCCTCCAGGAAAGGGTTGCGGTTTCGTCCAATTTGTTCATCGACACGCGGCAGAGATGGCCATTAATCAAATGCAAGGCTATCCCATAGGAAACTCCCGTGTCCGACTATCTTGGGGTCGATCGCAGAATAACTCGGGTGTCGGCACTCCTTATCGTCCTGCCCCCCCTCCTCCCCACTACTTTCCTCCCGGTCCGCCTGGTCCTCCCGGTCCCCCCGGTCCCCCCGGCCCTGCAGGTCCTGGCTCGTTTGCCGGTGCTTCTTTCGGTGCTAGCGGTCATCAGGGTCCACCTGGTGGACTTGGACCGCAGGTATGTTCACCTTCTCGGGCGATGATGGCCTGTTGCCCTTAGATGGTACTAACCCTGCTATGACAGTGAGCACCCTTTGCACATTTTGCATCCTGGCGTCCTGCGTTTCTGGCGTTACGGCCTGGTCAACTGACGCATTGATTTTCGAATGGTCTGATGGAACGTCTTGATGCCGTTTATGAACTTGCTCTTATGGTGATGAGACTTTCAAGACATTGTGATCGAGGGAAGCACTGTTTTGCGGGCGCTTAGAGCGGTGTGGGTAGTGTTGCCTTTGTCATGGTGTGCACCAAAAAAGCTGGCGCTCTGGGTAGAATGGTGAATTACCCTTGAGGATGCCGACAATTTCCTTTTCTGATTTCTTCCTTTCTTCTCTTGACCTGCTCGGACTTGATCAATATCTCATCTCTTCAGAAGTAATCTGGCAGCATCTTTCTCTTAAATGGCAGGCAGTCTGATGGGTGGCACTACAAATCCCTCTCGACAGCCTTGTATTGTCGTGTTATTAGTGCACCGCGCTCATTTCCTTCACTGTCTTTGCCTCAGCTCGTGCATCCTCGCAAATATACCCTTTTCGGCATACTCAAGTACAATGGTTGGAGGTTTTCGTACGGCTCAGCTAGCATTTCGAGATGGGGGATCATGGCATAGATATTTATCCTCGGATAGGCCTTGAAGTCAAGCCCAAGTTTATGTTTGCAACAATGGCGCCTTGCAATCGGTCAATTTCTCTTAACAAATACATTCTGCGTTGTTAACCAATGCTTTTGCGTGCATGATTTCATAATGACTTGTTGGATACTCTCTGAGTAAGCATAAGCCGGAGTTGAAAAGCAATTGGCCGATATCATTTGATCTTATAGGTCCATAGCATGCCTACACGCGAGACCCGACTCGCGCAAATTGCAATCTCACATGTCGAATCAATCGAGACACACGACCCGGCAGTACGGCCTTCACGACAGAATGAGGAGCCGCTAGGACATGATTACTTATCTAGCGGACTACGGTATTTTTACTCCAACGGGATCATGAGGACTTGGGACAGTCAGAATCTTTAGCTTTACAACAGGTAGGCCCGTTCCTACTACTACTAAATGAGCATGCAGTCTGAAAAAAGTATTTTATGTTCCACACAGCATTAATCTACACGAAAGGTATTGGAAGGTAATACATTTGGCTCAGAGCCATCTTCTACTCAATACTTATGTGATGTTGGGCACACAATGTATTTCCCCTGCGTCGGGTCTTGGTGGGAAATATTTCGCTTGAAATCGAGATCTTCTCTTCGTTTTCCGGGGGCGGGGATGAGGCGACATATAAGCTTATACCGAGCTGACTTATATATACGTCGAATATATATTGTCTTTGTGTAGCATGTGACGTTTTCAATGGATTGCTCAGCTTAACTCGCTTGCTTACTTCATTGCTCCAAAGCCTGAGGAAATCGGCGCGGGAGATCATGCACGCCGCTTGGTGGTCCTGTCACTCGAAGGTTCATTTAGCCGGGCAATGAGAATGAGAAAAGAAAAACAGAGAAGAGAACCGAAGTTCCATGGCATAGCTGTAGCCAAATCTCACAGGGTACATTTCCCTGTTCATTCATGTCTAGCGAAAGTATATTCTGCTTTATTCAGGGAAGATAGGTAGGATGCAGATACATGGCGTAGTAGTGAACGGAAAATCGTGAGCTTGGATTTGGTAAAACTGTCTGCCGTCTTTCCCAGGACGAGCCGGATTTCATGTCTATATATATATATATACACGTATTTCACAGTATGACCCGGATTAACAACAAATGTCTGTACAATCCATCTAATGGTATAAGTACTAGATTTTGTCACTATCATCTTAAGACTGACTGCATGTTGGGTGAACCAATCGGGCCTCATTCGTCCTACTTCGGTGCCGACGCTTCAGATATACAGCCACAGGGTCACACAACAGGACCTTTCGCCATACGGGGTACATGCAATTACCAGCATCAAAAAGTACCTTCATAGCCTATCGAAGCCATCCGTTTCGCTTTTTTTTTGCTTTTTTGCTCTTTTGAAACTCGGGTCTTGCATCGCGTCGGTATTTCGCGCTCTACTTACTTCCGATCATATTGTTTTTTTCGGTCCCGAGGGGTGTACGACATATACATACAATACAGTGATACTGGTAGTATTGTCTTTGATGATGCTTCTACCCCCACTCCCTCCATTCCCCAACACCAACAACGCACACGCAATATCCCCAACCCTAAGTCCGGGATGAGGCTCCTCGGGTTGTATTGGTGGTACCGGTAGGTCAGTGGTGTAGGTAGGTACCGCTCAGCCGAACAAACCAGAACGGGGGCCGCGTTTGCGTGCGTCATCAGTATCTGAGCCACGCTTAGTATAGTTCGATTGTGAATGGGAGATGGACAGGGTACTCCCTCCTTTCGAGATTTCGGCGCGGAAAAGTGGAGAGAGAGAGAGAGAGAGATCGATGTCTCTCTCGTTTCCTCTCTCTTGGGATGTTTGGAAACTATCCTAGTATCTATCTATCTACTTCCTATTGAGATTTGAATCTTCCTTGTTTTTTTCGATCTGAGCTTATCTTGAACTTAGTCTTCAAAGGGGGTGTGTTGTTGTGTTATGTATGTGTGATGAAGATGATCTAATACCTCCCCTTTTAAAACTAAACAACAACTTAGTTTCTGTTATACTATCTATCCCCTATCCAACGGATTGCCTCACTGTTATCGAAACAGCGAGAATCAATAAACGGTTTCCAGATTGTTCACTGGCCAGAGACATCAGACGGGTCAAGTCCGGTGCTTGGTTCTGTCGACATCGTCGAATTCATCCTGCCCCTGGATAAAGAATATCAGTGGAAATCATGAAGACGACGCTGAGACGACGGACCGTGGTGCTCTTCGGCCTCGTTGCCTTAGGTAGGACTCTTAGCTCCCTGGGACCGCTTTCCATGTCTCCCTTATTTTCGCTTCTTTTCACATGAGGAAAGAATGTCAACCAAAAGAGGACCGATAAGAAGCTGACATCTCATCACCCACCACCCAGCAGCAACATGCGTCCAAGCCCAAGGCTTCGGCGGCTCCAATCCCTGGGGATATGGGAGCCCAACCATCAGCCCGTACAACCCCAGTCCCACTGTTAGCAGTAATGGCAATAGTAACAATGGCGATAACAGCGATGGAAGCAATGGAGATACCAGTAGCGGAAGCGGTACTAGCGATGGCGATAGCGGCAGCAGTAGCAGTGACAATGGAAGCGGCAATGGAAACAGCGTCACCGGCGGTGGAGGCAACTTTGGCGGTAGCGGCGGCGATATTCCCACCTCCTCGGGCGGCGACAGGGGATCCTACCCGGGCTATGGATCTGGATCTAGCTCTGGCCTGGGCTTCACTGATACCGGGCTCGATATATCTGAGATCCTCTCTTTTCCCGTCGCCCACGGGGCCTTGGCGGCGACGGCCTTCGCTTTCTTGTTCCCGCTCGGCGCCATTGTCATGCGCGTTATATCGGGCCGGTCGGCGCTGCTCGCGCACGGGTTTGTCCAGGTTCTCGCGACCGCGCTGTATATCGCCGGCGCGGGCTTGGGCTTGTACCTCGTCAGCGTGATCCGCATCCCGACGACAGGGGAAGGACTGCTGAGCACGGCGGGCCGCAATGCCCATCCCATCATCGGCATCATACTCCTCGTCGCGCTGTTCCTCCAGCCCTTCCTCGGCATCGTCCATCACAGACGCTTCAAGCGCCTCCAGCGCCGCACCTGGGTCTCCCATGCCCATCTATGGACCGGTCGGCTAGGTATCACGCTCGGCATCATCAACGGCGGTCTCGGCTTCGCGCTAGCCGGCACGAGGGGCCCCCCCGTCGTCGCGTACGCTGTCGTCTCGGCATTCATGTGGCTCCTCTGGCTCCTCACGGCGCTAGCCTTCGAGCGCAGACGGAGCGATCGCCAGGTAAAAGAGAAGAGAAACAGGGAGAAGATCGCCGAAGACGAAGGACGGGGTTACATGCCCGCTGTGCGAGGTGGTGGCCCTGGCTCCACGCGTGCGCCGACGGAGCATGGTGGGGATTGGGCTGGTGGCCACGGGATTCCTCCTACCCCGTCTCTTGCTGATGGCTCCATGGATGTTCCGAGTCCGCCGTATGAACCCGGTCCGAATTATGAGGCGCATATGGCCCATGTACAGCGCCAGCCTGACGGACGGGAGATGCCGAATATGAAGGGGGTTCTGATGGATCGGTCTGATGAGGTGTCGATTTTGACGGCGGTGCCGGATGAGATGAATAGGGGACAGGTCTAATTTACTCCTGGATCCACCTATCTATACCTCAGGTGGCTGCTCCAGGTGAGCGAAGAATGGATGCATAGATGGATACTTGGATTCTGGCGTTATAAGGATATCAAATGGGGGTTAGGTCAAAAGGGGTTGGATTTCACTCTTCCTTTTCTGCTAGAATACTGTTATTTGGGCATGGGGTTTAGTCACTTTCACGATTTATCTACACACATATTGCCTAGGATTTCGGATGAAAGGGCAATCAGTCATGGTACTGGGCGTTCAGTTGAGCAAAGGGATGATAAGCTACAGGTTTCTTTCGATGATTGTTGGGTTACAAACTCTCACTTACTTACTGTATCTCTTATCATGATAATGAGGAAGCAGACAATAGAGAGAAAGTGGTGAATAGGGAGCGCCGGTCGATAGTCCTCAAAAGGGCTCTTGCGTATTTGAAACAAAATGTACTGTGACGGATGGATCAAAGGGTTTCAGTCAGGTATATTCGACTTGATAGTCTTGAGAAAATGCTATATCGTTTCAACTAAAGCCCTCAGTTGAACATGATTTCCTCATGTATGACATGGCATCCGTACTCATGAAGCCTTTGATGTCCATCGGCGGCCTAACGCCTCTCATATCTATGAGCTCTGGCTCGAACGCTGCAAGATTCAGCCATCTATACCAAGCAATCAATGTAGCACTGAATTTATGGTTCCGAGTCCGAGTAAAACCCAGTTTTACCAACCCAATCACCTTAAGACACGTTCGATCATCTTACAGCAGCATTACCGTCTATGCGTGTAACTCTTCCTTGACAATGTCCGCAATGTCTCGGAATTCCTCATCAGCATCTGACACAAATGGGTCCTCTTCTCCACCAGCTAAGTCCTGATCTCGGATATCAGCTTGCATCAAATCGTCCATACTATGGAGATTTTTTTCTGTTTCGGTGGGATTGGCGCCTAGTGCTTCGATGTCCTTGGCAGCCATGCCGGGATATGCTTCAGAAGCTATTTCGCCCAGTACGGGAGCGAACATATTGTCACTGATGAGTAGGATCTTGTAAACATGGGACCTCATCTCCAGTTCCTCGGGAGTAATATCTCCTGTCCGTCCCGGTTCGGTGCCGACTGAGATCAGGTTAATGCTAAATCTCGGGGGGTATGGGAAGGAGGAGCAGTGGCGCGGCAGGTTAATTTACTCACCCAAAGTACGCATGTACTCCGCACAGACAGTATTGAAGACACCGTCAATCGACTGACTAATATCCTGCTCAGAAAATGTGAGAAACCTTTTCATTCAGGATAACTTGTATGATTCAAGAGCAGTTATAAGTATGTCAAGGGAATCCAGGTTTAACTTACCTCCATGACAGATAGGCACATTTCCTGGAGGGCCTCTTTTACCACCTCGGTGGCATCATTGAACATAGAATGACGAGTGGTTTCGACGTGGTCTGCCATTGATTCCTTCATACGCGCATAGGAACCTGGTCCATACTCATTGGTACAGATAGTATAGGCATCATTCATTGCTGCAGTGATAGTAGGAGTAAATTGCCGGCTAGCATCTCGTTGTCGTTCAGTGATTGTTTGGCGTGCACTTTCTGGCAGCGACTCCACGGTTCTGATATGAGTCTGAATTTGGCTTGACAGGGTGATAACACCAGTAGCATTAATACGGCGCCGCTCTGCTCGAGCTTTTGCAGTCTGGTGGAAATGCCTTAGCTTGTTCGCCACTTCTTTTGCAAAGACATTCAAGATGGACGGAAGGCAGCGTTGGAATGCTCGTTCCCAGCCAGTCGCTAGGTTTCGAGAGATGGGGTCAAATAATTCTTGATTGAAGTCCCGTGGTCCAGAAGCACCACTGTAGACCCCTTGTCGACGAACAGTTGCCTTATATGTGGCCCAGAATAAGCCACCCTCACCTCGCGGTGCACCCCATGAATAAGCAGTATCAGGAGCGGCTTCGATTGCCAAAGGCATGGATGTGCTGATGTTCTCAAATATTTGCTCATTTATAGCAGATCGAATAAGGTCTATTGACCGCTTCCATGACAGCTTCAGTTCCTAAAAAACTTTAGTTAACTATTTTCAAGCAGGTCACAACATCACAGGCAGGTCACATTTTCCGAGGGACTCTGGATTGGTAGATACACTAAATTTGATTCTGGGTTGCGCCAACCAGTGTCTATTCTTCCCCGAGTATCGTGATACGCGTGCCGTTCATCACCATGAATGAAACCGGGGTTTGGCAGGTTAACGTACCTCTTCCAAATTTTCCAGCAGTTTCTTCAGATGCTTCTCTTCCTGGATCTTCTCACTTGCCGTTAGATTCGACGCATCGTCACCGTCCGCGGACCACAGCTTCATCGAGTTGACGAGTTGAGATAAATCATTCAGGAACTGGCGACAGTGGCTTACGCGTCGGGCCTCAGTCAACTTCTTCGCGTGTTCCTGCAGCTTTGGAATCTCAGTTTCTTCGAGAGACAGGAAACCATGGGCCTGGAAATCATCTTTCTCCAGCTTTCCGCTGAGCTTTTGAAAAGCACGGCTGCTGACGCAGAATACGGGAAGGCTACGGGCGACCTCGTCATAGTCACGACGATCTTGATCTGGGTCGAAAGTTTCGTCATCCTCCTCGACCGCATTCTCTTGGTCAAGTCTGAGAATGTTAGCAAAACCGGAAACGCTGGGGCATAAACTCCCGCGGGTGTGGGATTCATAACATGAACTGTGGGGAAAGTATCTTACTCTTTAATTCCCATCGCGAAATCCCGCTTGATAGCGCTTCTCGCATATTCATTGCGACCTTGTATGCAAGTGGCTGTAACATCTGCACGTGCTGTCTTTTGCTCAGCCTTAGCTCTCTGAATTTCTTGTTTGAGCCCGGTGATCTGGGACTGAAGAGATTGCTTGTCAGTTCGTAATTTCCTCCGCAGCGCTCTCAGCGACGATATCTTTTCCTCAATATTCTCTTCAGTGAGGGGCGTGCGGCTCTGTTCTGAAATCGAGTTTTCCTTATCACTCGACCCGGAATAAGAGGCATGCAAATCATCATCCACATCAGATATAAGGTTCTTCCGGCTTCCCAGGGGCATTTCACTTCGCTGTCGCTTCTTGGGATTGAATGGCGCGTAGACAGTCTCGCCACTAGTTATTCGAGTTTGAAGGTCGTCCCATACATCTTCCTCATTTTCGCAATTTTCGTACTGTTGGCCCAGCGCCAGTTTATCTTGTTCGAGGCTGGAGATTTGGGATTGCAAAGATTGCTCAATTTTTTCCATCTCCTCTACGTTACTCCAAGACTCTGTGAACTCAGCTTCAAGACCGAGACTAAGGGCAGCCTCCATGTTCGAGATGTCATCTGTCTTGGAACAGATAAAGCTTACAGCCGAGTAAGTTCCATCGTATTTGAGTTGTCTTTTGAACGAATCGCCCAGTAAGGACTTGGCCGTTTTGTCATCCACAGCGCGGGTGATTGGGGCTACAATCCAGAGGCCAGTGCAAGCCTTCATATAATTGGCAGCCACAGCTGCTCGAGCGGCATTCGAATCTTGAACGCCCGGCTAAATGTAAAGTATATCAGCATCCGGCTACAAATTATTGCTCGTAAGTGGGCTTAACAATAGCATTTGATTCACACATAAAGCTCGAAAATCGCAACATGATATCTGTGCAACTTTATAGAGCTGGGCTGGGGAGAAGGGATAAGTGTTTATTGTTTAAACATACCAGATCAACGATTACAGCACCAGTACAAAGAGCCTTCGCCTTGGTAAAGATTTGGACTACTCTGATAAGGGGCCAGTACTCCATGCGGGTGTCTAATTTCCCTTTCTTGCCAATAGCATCAGTTGATTTCTCCTTGCTATCGACAAAACGCTGCAGTCCTTCATAGAGCTCCTTGGCCGTTTGTTTCGTGAGTGTCTTTGTAGTTCCAAGGATAGTACGAACAGCCGGTTTGTTAACAAGATCTTCAGGCTCGGCTGTGGCAAGCATTTCTTTGGTCATGTGTGGGTAGACTGCCTTCACCTTTGCGTAGGCAACGCCGGCGTCGCTATCAGAGTTAGTGGCTTCGCGAGAAATCTGGCCATTGCCGTCCAACAGATCCGTATACAGAACTTGGAGTTCCCGGAGCCACTCTTGAGGGGAAATAAACTCGACATGAGCTTGATAAAGTGCCCGAGGGTCATTCGAGTAATTGTAAGAGATCTCGGTAGGAGATGCAGTGCATGCCCGCAGGCAGTTTGTAGGTAGAAGTCTAGGAGAATCGAGATACATTAGTATTGCTAGAGTAATGAGGGAGGTAGCTATAGTTGAGGTTCCAGACCGACTACTAGAAGCATTTCACGAGACATAATGCAGAGATAAGTCGTTAAGGAAAATGAAGGTGACAAACCTTTCCTCGTCGAGCAACGCATTGATGACCGAACTCTTACCAGCGCCAGTGTTGCCAACAACACCAACCACAGTCCGACTTGGCGCAGTACGCTCCCGCAGACCAACAATGGCGTTGATCCACTGTTCAGTTTCTGGAGACTTGTAAGTGCTCAATGTATCTTGCAGCTGGTCAAGGAGATCCGTGGCGCCTGAGACAGCAGCCTCGAGGGTTTCTGGTGTTTCATTATTACACAGGCGCCCGAGGTAGTCGGGGTCGTTGGGCGCAGTATCACCCCGCTGCTCACTCGAGCCTGGTTGAGATTCAGGGCGAGCTTCAGCGACATCTCGAGGCGGCAGGCTGAATACGGAGGGTTCATCTTGAATTTCTGGCTTGACGGTGCCGGCCCTGGTGGAAGTCTCGGATTCGAGCTCCGGCTCATAGTCGGGACCGGCCCCAGCCTCCTCTTTCACTGGTCGATCCACGGCAGTCTCCATGTCGGGAAGCGGAAAAGCCTATTGCATCTAGTTCGGTGGGAGGGCGATGAACTGGCAGGGGCAATGATGTAATTGGGGCCGTATACTGTAAGAAAAGGTGGTGGTCAACATGCAGATTCAAATACGATGGAAAGATTAAATTTACCTCGAGTCGGTACCCAAGTAGGTACATATAGGTAGGCGAACTTGGGCAGGTTAAATCGACCGAATTAAGCGGAGTGTGAGTATTGGGCAAGAGAGAGGCGAGAGAGGCAGCAGGTTTTTGCTGTGTTTGTTCAAATTGTGAAATTTTAAGATAGATACGCGTATCCCTTCACTCGGAAGGCGCGTTCTCGAAAACCACTATAACAGGTACCCGGCGTACCTGCCCTACAATCTCCTACACTTTGGTCCATTCCCTTTTTCTGACTCATAGAGGCTTAGTGTGTAGCTACCTTAGTACCGTATGATGGCCGTGAGCAAACAGTTGGACATTGAGACCTCAAGGTCGTGCACTTGTACTTGGTCAATGCGACCAATATATAAGGATTGACACGAGGGAAAGTACCACAGCACCGGTCTAAGTACCTGCATACCTTACATACATGCCTACCTACCTTGCCTACTACCTTGCCTAATACCCACAATGATCTGCCCAGCTTCCAATGATCTGTACTATGCTGCCTACATGTACCTAGCGCTCCAGTCTAATCCAATCCTCTGGGTTCTGTCTGAACAGTGCTGCAGTTGTTTCTTTTCTCTCCCGTCTCCTTTCTCACCCCTGTATTCAGCTGTTTCCTCGGTAGTGCATGCATTTAACGTGGTGGGGTCAATGGGGACCACGGGTAGGATCATCCCATGTTACTGGTCCTACACAGATGATGTAGATATGAAACCACATATCGTAGAGAAGGATTCGGTCATAGGTATATGTTGAAAGTATTGTCCTGATCAGCAATTATCTGTTTTCAGGTGCGGATGTATTTGATTATGTAATATACACCATGTGTTCTTGGCTGCATAAGTGACGCCCTCGTGGCGTTTCGCCAATCTCGCCCGCATCAATCCATGCACCGTAGATCTGAGTCTAACAGACAGCCTCGAAGAATGCAGCAAGACGAGTGTTACAGGACAGAAAATTGCTGTGAAAATAATCAAGTTGTTTCTCTTTTAAAAAAATAAATTAAAAAATAATAATAAAAAGTCGAAGATCATTGGTCCTATACTCATGCTATTTTTAGTGTTGGAAAATCAACCTATGTATGTAGGACTCTGATTAAGATCAACCATCGGAGCTATGATCATGACAGCGATAATTGCAGCAACTATTGGAGGCCGTTTCTCGATTTCGGGCCAAGCTTCTAGCCGCTAATGCCAATGAAACCTCATCGTGCCAATTGTGCTTTCGCCTATCCGGATAGTTAACCGGTTCTGCCAAGACCTGGGCCCTTGCCGTCCTCGCCTTGTGGCAGTGCCATTGTAGTTTAATATATCTGCTCCAAGACGTAACAGGGCCGGCTGTTGTATGACTGGCCCGTTATGTAGTAGTAGTATCGCACCATCCTGCACGCATGTGAGGTCCACCAATACTCAAGCCGGAATCAGACGCAACGTTGACTTTCGGTCTATTCGTTCCTGAGGATCTCATCCTGGGGCTCAAGAATATCGCCATAGCCAGCATTTACTCATACCCGAGTGACGTATGCCGAAGACATAAGCCATATCATTTATCCGGTCCTCTGGTGTCGCTGCCTTCGCTCACCTCCAATCTACCCTCAGTATATTCCGCGCCGTCAGCAGAACAGGGAAGCATGAATACGTGATTCCATTACGTAAATTCTTCATTCACGGAGCCCATGACCGTCGGCTGTGCAAGCGATATACGACCTATTACGGCCGTTCTTCATATTAGAGTCGTCAAGCCGAAGCAGTTCTGGGCCCTCTCTCTTCCGACTTTCCAAGCCGGCTTAGCTACAGATATTTTTAATTTTCGATGAAATTCTTTGGCTCAGTATGAGAGGATATTATTACTTGATTGCGTTATTATAGTCATGGAGGCCTTTGAGCTTAGTTATATATTGAAATATAATGGAGTCGCTCGGTTCTTGGAACACAGTGAAATCGTCAACTGTAATATTTCATGTAGAAAAGCGAAAAACGACTCGCGACCCATTTCATCGACGTCGAAAGATTACTCACTAATAACGAAACGTATAAGCTATTATGATGGCGCTGGGTGGTCGTGGGTTTTGGGCTGTACTTGGTGCAATAAGCCTCTCATTCCACTCCGTGTTGGCAGACAACTATCCCCTCGTCGCAGACTCCAAGTGTAATTGCTATCGAACAAACACATCGACAGCTCACTACTTTCGAAACCACAAGTTCTTCGACTTCCGGTCCCTGTCTCAATATGCCCGTGTCCCAGCCCCGATAGACACGCCCGACGGAAACGCAAATGCAGCGGTGACGAACACCTACTTCCAATCGCCGGATTGGACAAACACCTGGGACATCCAGACCTGGAACAACAGCGCGACGCTGGGGGGTAACTCGGACATCACGGGGAGCGACGCGACACTGCTCATGGTGAACTCCCCGAATAACCTCTACATCCAGCATAACGACGACCAGCGGCCCATGTCTAATACCTATATGGTCTTGCGGACCATACGCCACGCCAATTTCCAGTCTGCTGCTGAGATCGAGTCCCTGTCCCAGAGCTTCGAGTATGTGTCTATTCGCATGCTTGCTCGAACACGGGGACAGCCTGGGGCTATCACGGCCATGTTCACATTTCGCAATAATGAGACGCTGGCGAAGGTTCAGGAGTCCGACCTTGAGATTCGAACGAATGACCCCGTTCAGTATATACAGTATACCAACCAGCCTAGCTGGAATGCGGACGGCGATATCCCGCAGGCCACGCGCAACATTACTATGTCTGGCAAGTTGGGTTGGAGTGACTGGCAGTATCATCGCATGGATGTAAGTGATGTTTTCTACCCCTCAGGAATTCAGGCGAATCTACGTAAAAACCCCGAAGTTCAAGATTGGGCATATGGTTATCCCCTTTATCCCCCTATATTCAAAGTCTTACTACAACATTGACCCCTTGAAAGGAAACCCTTCTAACATAGTGTAAAATAGTGGACACCAGGCGCAACCAGCTGGCTCGTAGACGGGAACGTGATGACCTCAATCCAATTCCAAGCACCCAAGGATCCGAGCCAGGTCATCTTCAACACATGGAGCGACGGCGGCACCTGGAGCGGGAACATGACGGTGGGTTCCACGGCAGAGATGCACGTGCAATGGATCGAGTTCGTCTACAACACCACCGACACCGTCCCCAATACTCCCACCTTGCCAAAGCAGTGCGACAACATCTGCTCCATCGATCTGACCTCGAAGGCCGGCACGCCTGTCCTCGTACAGCAGCCTGGGGGTACGACTTCTTTGAGTCTTCCTTCTTACTCGAGATCGATTCTCTTTGGTTTAATCGTTCCTGTCTTGATTGAGATATTCTTGTTGGTGTGATCGCTGATTATCCAATTCTAATTTCTTGAGACAGGCAATCCGAGTCCGGGCGGTCCGGGCTCCTGTACCACGGCCAAGTACGGGCAATGCGCGGGCAAGACGTGGAGCGGTTGCGGTTCGTGCGCTTCCGGGACCACGTGCAAGTACCAGAACGACTACTATTCGCAGTGCTTGTAACAGACGCGTGTGGGTTCCGATGGTTCGCGTTTCGCTTGGATCTATAGTGGCAGCGAGGAGAACGGCGATTGGGTAATCACTTTTGGAAATTCTCCTTTGTTCGTGTGATTTTCTTGGTTGATACCGTTTTCTGCCATGATGGTATCTTGTGCGGATCTTCTCGAATCTCATTAAAATATTTTAGCACACGTTGGGCTCCGGGTGATTGGAGAAGCTGTTACTTGCTAATGCGCACGAATCATTCTCCGAGGCGAGGCCTTGCCACACAACTCCAGATACAGAGGCTGAGTTTGTATTCCACTGATCGACGTTGCACTGTCGCTATCTAATTATATAGTGTTTAAAAATATAGTTATTCCCTTGAGTGAGATTCTTTTTAAGGAACATATCTCAAAGACTCAAAGAACCACAAAACTAGCTTGATGCAATGGAGATTCCAAAATAATTTGTTAGTATCAATGATATAGAACACGGAGACTTGTCGAAGGATAAACTGTCGGGAAGTGGAAGCCACATCGATCCCACAATTTATAATACAGGACTTTTCGACATGGCTTGTCCAGAGAAATGGGCAAGAGCGGCTGCGTTTATTTCGTTCTGCGTCACAGTAGAGATCGAAATGTTCTCGAACTATATGTCCCCTTAAACTCCTAGGTTCAACTACGAGAACCAGGGAGATAAGTCCTAGTCGATATGTACCACAGTCAAAATTTACAGTTTTCCAGAACATAAGATGATTAAATATGAGATGGGGCTTTTCAGCCTTAGTTTTGGGATCCTGGTACAGGATTATTGGGTGAAAATCATTCAAACAATATGAAATAGCAAACTTTATTGAAGCATTCTGTACTACTCGGTCCAAGATGACCTAATGTATCACTGTATCACTATGTCACTGTTTCGTGTGAAACTATCCTACGAATAATGGGTGGGTAAATAGACAGTACTAATTGGTTAGAACCATCGATATGTTACATTAGAAGCCCTAGAAAATCTAAGAGTAAAGCAGATACTCATACGTAATGGACGGAAACTATGATGTATAACGTATAAATTCATAGTAGCAAGTTTCCCTATATAAACTATACTTCATCCAAGTCGAGAATTAGAGCTAAGGAGACTCACCATCACATTGAATTATACTGGTCATAGACACGGACAAAAAGTTATGTAATCTCGAGTATCTAGTATTAGGTGTCAGGTCATCAATAAGACTCCTAAGCCCTTGACATTCATCAGCAACTCTGTGAGTATCTCAGATCGCATCCAGTATCTTTGCCGCCCTACTTCAGCTTTATGATGGAGTTCCAGGAAACCCGCAGCTTCATGGCAGATGAGAAGCCAGTTTCATATATACGGTGAGTAGTTCATCTGATGCCGTAGCCTACAGCAGAATCCACCAATGCTCAGATATAGATAAAGGGCACAGAGCTCAATGCCTGTGTACTTGACATTTAGACAATTCACATCTCATAATTAGGCCTCAGCTAAGGTAGGATTAACACCTCGAACATTATGACATTTCACACAAGGTTATTCTAACAGCTCTTGATAATTTTGCTTCAATTTCACACACTTCCCATCATGAGCTCCGTGTGGATTTTGATATTGTAGAACAAGTATGTAAATAAGTTTGTATCGTCTATATTGACCCCTTTTCAAATCGAGTAAAGTAAAGAAAAGCGGTGTTTTCCTTGGTAATAAATGTTAGATCTATTACTTTCTAGCCTACACGTGTACGGCCAGCTCATTTCATCAAAAGGACCGGCTGAGTCAGGATGGTGAAAAGAGCTCGGACTTATCAGCGGAGTGTAGTCTATAGTAAAAATGAGGTTTCGCGGGTTAATATGAATTCCCCTCTAGTGGTGATCAGACCATCAACATATCAAGTAAGCGATGGAAAGTTTTCAATGAGAATTCTCAATCTCTTTATACTGTATATTAGAAGGGCTCCATCTGCCATGTGCTTGACTGCCTATATAGCAGTATAATATTATATAGCAATATGTGTATAGTATATACGTGAGCAATGATGATATAGCCACCATGGCTATATTCGTATGACTCATGAGTGCTCGGGACTAGTTACCTATAACACCAAGTGTTATGCACTTCGAATTTTAAAATTCTCGTCTCCTTTTCACACAAACATTATCCGATACTCATTCCTGGGTAGATGTAGTAGTGATCTCGCTGTGTCATTCTTTACTCTTCTTATAGTATTCACTTCGGCATGCGACTATGTCTGGCGCTGTGCCCATTCTCGAAATATCTCGGTAGCCTTGACTGTCTGGGGTACGAGCATTAATCAAATCCGAAACACGGCAGTTCGACGGTGAGAGTTCAACGGCGAGAAAACGAAACAAGGAAAACCCACGAAGCGCGACACATGGACTGTTGGTAACTACAGTACATAGCAGATGGACCCTCCCATATGAGGATCAAGTATAGTAAGAATGCATCCGCATCCGATGGTACGAGGCTCTCAACGTGGTATTTTGCCCGGCACTCAGGGTGCTGCCTATAATGCGCACACTATGTTGCATGGATACTGGAGCGCAAGCAGCAACGGCAATTGGATTGGCGATCAGATGTTTTTTCTTACTTAGCCTCCTACAACTGAGCATCACAGTACATTAACCGGACAAAACCCCGGAGTTTCAGAAATGTCATGACGAGAGGAGTTTGGGTTCGTCAAGTTAAAGTATTGCACATACCCTGTCTATTGGCAATGGACCCGTGTACTGCTTGCTGTCTTTGACTCATGTAGCGTAGCTGTGAGACCTTCCGAGACTTTTGAACCTATATCCTAAAATTTCCGGGGATACTCCCGGTAGTGATTGCTTAATTAAATCTCCGATATTGCGTGGGTCAATGGTGAAGGAAACAAAAGAAACGTTTAAGCGAGCATATACTCTCTTAATTGCTTTCTTATCAATTTCCAAGTTATTGTCTTGCATCCCTACGAACGGGCGTACTGTAGGGCTCTCAGTAGATGCCTGGTACACAGCACCGACGCTTGCAAAGACAGTGAGCTGGATTGCGGCATTACACACACACGTCTCGGAGCCGGGTCAATATGCAGATTCGATGGATACATTTTTAGCATACCTACATGTAGGTACTAAGTAGGAGCATCTCCCGGTCGAGTACCCCGGGAGCAAGGGTGTTGTTTCAACAGCTGCACGAGAAACCTGGTAGCGAGCATGATGTTGGTGACGGAAGCGATAAGGTTGCTTCAAAAAGCCACACTAACTCGCGGTCAGCGAGAGGATTGTGTTATCTTCCTGGTAGTCTAGAGCTCGATTCAGTTCCTTTCGATATTGTTAGCTGTCTTGGACTTGACCCGAATTGGAACGGTACCGAAGTGGAATGCCGAACGGGACGAAGGGGGGAGTTCGTCCCCTTCATCAGTACCACAACTCTCTCTACATCGTATACTCTAGACGGAATGAATCTCAAATACCGGCGCCTATTGATCGATACGAACCTGTTGGATACTTCACTACCTCTTCTGATCGCCCAGATGTAGTTATATGTAGTATAGCACGAGGCAGGTTTGTTACCCATATTGCCAACACTAGGCTGTATCTCGGCCCGGGTTGCCTGTATCTCTTACTCAATAGCATGTGCCTGTGACGCGGTGACTTTGTGACCTTGGTGTAAGCTCTCTAGCTTTCTCCCTCGCAGGATTGCGGGCTGGTTTTGTTCGTTGGTGACGAGACAGCTGAAAATGTGGGCATGGTGGGGGAAGAAGTGTGATCCCCCAGCAAAGGATTCGCGAATCACCAGAGCGAATTCCCAGACAATGCGACCTTGGCGGGGTTCGAGGGCCCAAGCTCCCTTGTGCTACCTTGCTCGGCTGGAGCACTCGACCTATCACGGGCCATGTTCATCCCATCGACCGGCGACGATTGGTCGGTTGAAAGTGATCAGACCCCGTGACATCGCGACAGAAGCAAGGGTTGGGGTAAGCTTTGCGAGGGGTGTGAGCCTTTTTAGCTGCAGCTTTCTTCAGCTTCATGTTTACTGTGATGAGACGCGCACTTTTTTTCTGGTTGCTGTCCCGTTGTTTACTTATTTCCGCTTTGGGCTTCTGTACTTATAACCCCTCAACTCCGCACATCGGCGCCTCGGACCCAACACAAGACAAGTAAGCCAGCCCGGGCCGAGGAGGCTTTCGCATTATCATTGCATCAGTGTCTGCATTGGACGGGAAAAAACAATGTCTGACTTGCAGTCGCATTGAGCGCCCATGTTTCATCCGAGTTAGAAAAATGCTTTTGATGGATTCATCTAACCCACTATCGCCGTGTTGATGTTCAGACTTGTACAATGGAGACGCGGATCTTTTACGCGCCAAGCTCAAGAACGGCGATTTCGCTAATTGTGTGATAAGCCGACGAGGGGCCAAGAGGTACTCAGTAGTGTACATGTAGCTCCGTAAGCCCTACAAAGTGCCTACTGTAGTATTCCCCATGATGCCATGATACCAGTAGTTTGGGTGAGGAGATGGTGGTGTAGTACGCGCGTAAAAATCCTCTCTAGCGTACCCAATCCGGTAGTAGCATGAGCATGCCTTTGTAGGACTCGATAGTGTGTCCCGAGGTCTGCTTAGAACACATACTAATTATAATTGGATGTTTCTTCAGCTACCAATAGAGACTATCAGATGGGAGCCGTTTTGGCGCCGACGACTCCGTGAACCAACCTAGAGTCTAGAAGAGGTCAGGACAGAACCAAGGTTTCGCCCAGGCCGTCCGCACCGAGGAAGAGCTGATACGCTACTAGTTAGCACAATATATGGAAGGGTGAACCAACAGTGGCTTCGGGGGGCGGTTCTGCGCTCTCATTGGATCGCGACCTGAATCCTTCAATGGTGGCTATGTCTCTTTCGTGCAGGCGGCTTATGCACGGCCAAGCGGTCAGCAAGACATGATCGTGAAGCAGATCCGTACTACTGCACTACATGACGGCTGCGATGCCACGAAGAGCATAGAGCATTGATAAACAGTCAACAAGGCAAACAAGGCAGAGCAAGGAAACATCCGCAGCTCCATTCCTGTGCAGCATGCTTCCCGCTTCAGCAATTGCTTGCATATGCAGCGAGCGGCATGGTTACTCGTGGTTACAGAGGGCCACAGAGGGTCGCCGTCTCTGGTGATCTACTGTACAGTAGGTAGGTAGCGAGGGTAGGTAGCTAGTCTTAGTTATACTAATACAACTAATACAAACTATTCACAAGGTATGACGACAATACCTATCGCATGCTATTGTTCCGTCGCAACCGCTGTCGCGGCCGTATGATCGACCGACGCCTGTCAAAGGGAGATTTAACGATTTACACGCACTAACTGTCCCGTGAGACGAATGACGTCTGGTGGGAGCCGCTAGATCGGGAGTCTTAAGTGAAATCGAGCCCTTTTCGCATCGAGATCTTAAAGATGCTTAATTGTGTTATTTGGCGAAATCCTTGATTCCACCTCGTCGGAATCTAGTCGCACATGGACTTATTTAACTTATTTTGCTTATACCTGTTTTGCACCTGTTCCTGCAGTAAGGTACTCGTGTATTTCCAAATGCGTACATGTAGATAGGCATTAGATAGCAGCTAGCTATAACGACCGACCGTCTACTAGGTAAGAGATGGATTTTTCTTCTTCTTCTAGCTTGCTCCCCATCACCCCAAAATAGGTATGTACTTAGCTAACCTAACCCTGAAACTAGCTATCCCTTTCCGCCATGTCCTCATAATAGAAGCCTCAATTTCCTTTCTGAACTTCTGATCGCTCTCATCCCTTATGGCTGCCGACCGCTTGACCGCGATGAGGATAGTCTAGTGTTTGCTTGCTGTCGCTATGTCGAAAGCTTCCGATTGAAATTGGGCGATGGGGCTGACACCCGCCAACTCCCAATCATCGCCGGCCACAAATCCGTGGCTTATCCCGCCCACGACAAGGTGCGCACAGGACTGCTCCCAAATATATAGCATTGGCCCGGAAACGTAATTAAATAAATACCGAACGAGGTATCGCGCTCGTGCAGGCTGTCGATACTCTATGCTGTATGTGCAGACCGCAACACCATACGTGTTATAACACCGGGTACTGACTGAGCGCTCCAACACTTTCGGGCCAGACCGGTAGGTAAGTGAAATCTTAAGACCGTGACCGCCGCGCATCTCCTGGTCGACGAGCCTCCCTGAGAAAGTCAATAGGCCAGGTTAACCTTGCGTCTACACGTGTACACTGCCCGGACTTTACATACATGTTATTTTCGTTGTCGGTATCTAAGTATTTTACCACTGTATGTAGGCTGTTTACCCAGGAGCGGGTACGGCAGCAAAGCAAACAGCTCAATGCCGTTCACGACGTACAACCGGGAGCTCAGGGGCAGTCTCGCGAGCCTCAAGCGAACCAGAAGCTCGTTATTTCGGTGCTTGCTGTCACCTTGCATTAAGTGCATTGTTTCAAACATCGTCGGCACACACTAGAAGAGCGAGCATCAATCTGGGGGAAGCTCTTGAAAGTGGGTTTCTTACATAGTAGTGCACAATTATACTAAGCATACTATTTTTTTTCATTCGGTATATGCAGGACTTTTTTTCGTGTTCTCAGCCCTGTCGGAAACGGATCTTTTGACCCATCTTCAGATGCCCCTAGCAACCAGTCTCACGCCATTCTACTGGAGCTAAGCAAGCAACGCGGCTCGGTTTTTTCGTTCGAAATCGGCCGCGGTTTGACGAGGCTTTTCTTACCTTTCTGGCCTGGACCTTGAAGATACTGTGTTGCGATGCGATGAAAGACAAGTGTCTCTCCGCAGTTGGCGTCGTGGCTAAACGTGGCCGGCGGGCTCCAGTAATTTGCACACAGAGACATGCCATTCCAGTCGTCTGCGTCTCGCCCAGCATGGTCTCTGTAGCATGTGGCCATTGGCCACTGGCCCGCGTCTTCGATGTACGGCCTTACCCGTGTAACTGGAATGGTCTGGGCAATCCCGTCAGCGACCCTCAGCAGTTCCCGGGGTTTCCAGACTGCTGGAGCGAGTTTGCTGCTAGCGGGAGTGCTGCGGAAATGACTTTAGTTTACAAGTGTAGCTTGTAGGACTCTCGAGCATCGAACGCCTACAGCTTAGTAAGTGTGTAACGAGGACGCCATTGGATAGGTTACTTGGTGGTGGTGTCGAGGAGCCTGAACCCAGCTACCCACGTTGCCTGAACAAGAACCGGAGGGCTAGTAGCTCTCACGTAAGAACTGGGGCGATACTGTCTCTACAGTCTACGACTTACACTACAGCAGCCCTTCGCTAAAAGTACACTATCAGGCTATAAAACACTGCTGTGCAAGGTTCCTTTATACGAATTACCTGCTCTAGAATGATTCTAGGCCGAGGCTGACGAGGGCCGTGTAGACTTCTTTTATAGAATTATCAAGCTTTGATACTCAATTGACGTATGAAACCTTGCTGTATACTTATAAGTACTCATTACCTACCGACTCTAGCAATTGCGCCATAGCTTTTGAAGAGCTATATACCTCTATGGATTAGTATCTAACCCAACACCTCCCAGCAACGGCTTTGTTCTGAGTATAGCCATGCACAAAGAGCTAGGTAATGAGTAGGAGTATGCTAATATTATAACAAATGATTCTGAACACAGTACCTACAATTTTGCAGGACATTGACTGTTACAGAGAGGTAAGCGCGTCCACAGTCTGGACACTTCTGATGAATATGTCTTTCACGAGATATACTGTCTTAGTAGTTTCCACAGCTGATTTCGCTAGCTCTGAGTGCAAGATAGTAGGTTTATCTACCTAGACATATATACGTTACTGTATTATCCTGAATGGATTGGGCCGACGGATTGCTAATTCTTAGCTGCTTTTTACCTACTTTGCCAATGCCGTGTCTCTCTCTATTGTACACCTAGATACCGGTATCCTGCTATCTGCCTGCAATGATGCAAACAATCTAGTACATGGATATCTATCTGTCGATGCAGAGATCGCATTGACTTGTGACCATGATGTGACGCATTATTGTTAAAGAAGTTGTTAGTGTGGTCTGGGAATCTGTCATTCACACAATGCGTTGCAAGCCATGGTAACCATAGCTACAGGCGCTCACCGCTTCAACTCAGAGATACTACTAGGTAATGATGTAATCAATGCATAAATTACTTGTACACCAGACTCCAGCTTGCGGCTACACGCGCACACATGGCCAAGTAGGCATAGCGGCCATCCTTTTTGGCATAGCTTCGCCAGACTGATCAGCTAGCTCCAACAATATTCCCTGCAATCAGGGGAATCCTAGTCTATCCTAGTTGGGTAAGCCCTGGCGGTTGCAGTTCTCTGGAAACCACGCTAGCGATGCCTAGCATTTTGGGTGTAGCCAGCTGCCTGCCATTTTCAGCAGGCAAGTGGATCGTGCACCCAGTGAGAAGCGATCGTCCACAACCTTCCCCGTTCCAACCTGGCTCGAGCTGGACAGGGCCCAGGTAGTGCTGGTAGCGACCTGGTAGCTGCTGTGCCTTGTACCAAATTGCCTGGCAACGCCGACACCGTCCACCTACCTACCCACTCCATCTCCCTCGCAACCAGCGTGCAGTGCAAGCTTGTCCCGGGAGGTGAAACTCCACCGTGCCACGCCTGGAGAACAAAAACCATTGCACTCCCCTCTGTCCTCCTTCATGCCTCTCCTTCTTTCTGCAGCCGAACGTGTGAAGCCCGTCCCTCCCCGGTCTTCAACCAAGGTGCAAGCCGGTGCCGCTTCTCGACAATCCTCACGCTCGTCCGTAGGCATTCACGGAGTGTCCTTGCAAGGTAGGCTTCTTCTGGCTCTGTGGTACGTCGAGATGGCCGCCATCTACTCCTCCCCCATCCGACCCCAATTCTGACCCTGCCCTGTCCTGCCCGACCCGACCCCAATGCAGCTGGATACTGCAGTGTTGAAGCTGTTTAGCAGTTTTTAGCTTTTTGGGAAAGGAAAAGAGATGCATTGTTATGTGTATCTGAAATTTCAATATAGAAATTTCGACTGACATGGGCTGGGGAGACAGGCACCACGAGTCCATTTCTTAATCTTAATCGATTCCATTGGGGGTTTATACCAACACCCGCCTGCAAGACAATCCAGCCTGCGAATGGTTCATACGGAAGCGGCACTTCGACCTGTTTCTTCCTGCTCTCTCTCCACCAACCGATTTCCTTGAATACCCTGTTCAGCATCTAAGAGTGTCAACCGAAGACGGAAGTTGACAACCAGATACATTCATTATACCTCCATTCCTTGTTTCTTTCATTTTCCTCCCGAATCATTTGTGATCAGAAGAATAGCTCAGGAGTTACGGAATATTCAGACCTGCTATCGAAACTACAGTGGAATTCCCCCTTCTATAGCATTGTCTACGACATTTTTCCGGTTCAGAATCAAAAGCCTTTACGATTGTATACCCAACCGTGCAACCCGAGCTCTAATCGCCTAAGCAACGCATACCCGTACAACATTGTGCTCAGAGCCATATGTACCTGCTTGAGCTTTATATCTGACGATTTGTAAAAGAATTCAGTCGTTTTGTTCCTGCATTCTTCCGAGCAGTAGGAGGAAGCATTCCTTAATTGTGGTAACAGCCTCCATTTGTTAGCAACACGCATGGTCGATTGTATTCCGAGCAGCCATTGGAAAGTAGGATTATAATCAAATATCCTCTGGCCAAGGTTGATTCTTGATATTCCGCCAACATGGAGGCCTCTTCACCACTTGCAGCCATGCACCCTGCGGCTGCCCCTTCGTGGTTTTGTCCTTCCCATAGCCCTTACGGCTCTGGCAACATTTTCGGGGCAGGTCGACCGAGCATTCGGAGCCAATTGCAGCGGGCAAGGCCAGACTATTTCAATGTGAAGTCCATTCGTGGTTCATCTCCTTCTGCGAGCCTGGCCGCCGATCTGTCACAGAATTTTAGTTTAGACAACGAGTTCAGGTATGCTTGCAAACCTAGTAATGAGAAACACTGTACTGACAATATTAGCCCGCGATTTCCTACACCTCGTCGCGCTCTGTTCACCTCTCATATAGATCGTGGTAAGGCAAATCCATTTCTCTCTCATTCGGTCGCTAACATGGACGCCCAGATTCTATCACTACCCCCCCTCTGCCGGCGTCATCGTCTCCCTGGCCGATACCAGATGCCATGGACATTTCCCCTGTGCCACAGAAGCAGTCGTTTTGCACGGCAATCGAGATTACTTCACCCACTCCACTACAGTCGCCAGATGTTGATATGATGGAAGACTCGCCACTTCAAATGACACGACCATCTTCTTCAATGCTTGACATTCCCAGATCAGTAACTGAGTAAGCTTTGTGACAGCACCTGATGTAGATCTTGCGAAGGAAGCTAATATCAAAGTAGTAGCCGCAAAAGACTTGGTTTGCGACGACCATCTTTGACTCGAAATAAGGGTCATTCTACAAGTTCTCTAATAACTCGCTCACATCCAGAGCAGAACACTCTCTTGACTCGCCTCCACCCAGAGAGCCAAGTTTCGTCTTTTCGATTTGGCGCTGCACCTGCAGGTTTGTCTCCTTCCGAGCTTTTCCAAGACTCGCCCCCCCAGGATCGGCGACCACAGTCAGCGAATAGTCCTTCTGGAGTTGCCCCTGGAACATTCCGTAAACAACTGCAGTTCGCTAGTTTAACAGGTACACGGGAACACCGTAGCGCTGCATCACCATGTGCAGGTCATTCTCGTCGGCCCTCCAACCCCTTCAACCGACCGCGTCGACAATACCGTCGATCTCTGAGCATGTTCGAGAACCCAGGTGATGTGATTAAGGGGAAGACCGAGGAGCCTGCGATCCAGAGCAATCTGCAATCGGTCGCGGATGTCGATGAAATTGAGGATCTGCTACTTCCCCACTTTTTCCCCGATGGTGAAAATGACGGTATTCCGAGAATTTCTCGCGATACGTTTCTGGAGCTTCTTGACGGAAAATTCAACGAGTCCTTCACCCAGAAGATTGTCATTGACTGCCGTTTCGAGTATGAGTATGAAGGCGGTCATATAGACGGTGCTATCAACTACAACGATAAGGATCTTCTGGCTCGACATTTGTTCGAAACTCCAATGGAAGGCAAGACGATTCTAATATTTCATTGTGAATATTCTGTTCATCGTGCTCCCCGAATGGCCCGTCACATACGATCCGAAGATCGCACGATCAATGCCGAGTTTTATCCTCGCTTGAATTATCCCGAGGTCTACATCTTGGAGGGCGGCTACAGTGATTTCTTCCAACGACAAAGAGCCCGCTGTTACCCTCAAGCCTATGTTGAGATGAATGCTCAGGAACACGCCAACACCTGTGAGCGTGAATTGGGGAAGCTTCAGCAGAAGCGTAAAGGTTTGGGGCGAGCCAATACTTTTGCGTTTGGTGCTCATCACGAACCCATGATGTTCGATTCCCCGACCGCACCCGGACGAGCTGCTGCGCAGCTATCACCTAACCTGATGATTGGTAACTCGCCTATCCTGGGTGATTATCGATCCCCTGCTCGACGTATGGCCTCTTACTGAGCAGCTTTTGGTCTGCGAAGAAGGGATGCGTTCGAGATAGAAACGTGTAATGATTAATCAGAGGCATGGGCCCCTATTGAGATGTAGGATGCCCATCTATCTTACCAACGACCCGGAGTCACTCCCTGTATCGTCTTTTACGATCCTTCGAAGCCAAATCCTGGCCATGTGCCTGATTGGCAATCGTCGCCTATATGTATAGGCTTTGTATATAAATTGTGGATTGATGTGTTCGTGGATTTCATCGAGGAGACGAGCAATGTGCGCATGAGGAGAGATACCTCTTGAGAAAGTATCGTGGAAGTATCATGGTCAATGAGAGACTGTGGGTGAACGAATGGAGCATCGTCTGTGTCCGTAGCGCCATTTGCGGCGTGAGGGTCATGGAATTGAGAGTCGGTTGACAGAGCTTGAGGATATATCAAAGGAACCGAGGGGAACTTGTATTGGTGCCATCATTTGAGCTGCATATTTCGCATTCATCCCACAAGAAGTGGGAATGGCATCAAGACCAGGCTCTGCACCACTTAGGTAGCTTACCAAGATAGCTTACCTAGAGGCGCGTTTATACCAGTAGACGGGCACTCAGCAGCATCACTGCAGCCGCAAGGCATTTTTCATTTCTTAGCATAGGAGCAGGAATAAGAACTTGTGTAAGACGTAGCTCGCAGAAGAAATCAATCTATCACCGAATGCTCCCGTGCTGACAAAACGCTGCGCCATCTGGATGTATTATTACAAGTTCCTCTATCCCGACCAGCATCAGAAAGTTATAGCCTTTTTATTCTTCCATCTTCTCATCCTCCTTGTCCTCTTCGTCTTCGTCCTCGTCATCTTCCGAGATGGCCTTCTTCGCTAACCGCTCGGCCTCCTCGAGGAGCTCCTTGGGAACCTCGATATGCCGGCCCTTGGTGGGTCCGCTCGCGGTGCTGATCCAGCTCATCTCCAGCTCAAACTCCTTGTCCTTGTTGTCCTGCTGCGCAACGTAGATGATCCGCGCGGCCTCCTTGACAGCCTGCTTCAAGTCCAGCTTCCCCTCGGACAAATTAAGCTTCTCGAGCTCGGCCTTGGCGGCCTGACGACCTTTGCCCGTGGCCGCGCCGTAGTAGCCCCAGTACATGCCGCTCGGCTCGATCATGTAGAGACCGGGACCGCCATGGGAACCTTCTACTTTGCCTCCTGCGCCGACTGAGGGGCCGGACCCGACCTCGCCGTCTACGGGCGCTTCGAGCTCTGAGTCGAAACCGCCGATGATGGCTGTGATGCCGAAGGGTCGCACGGATTGGTAGAGCGTGTACGCTTGTAGGTAGCCGCCCATGCGGCTTGCTAGGTCCGATGTTGAGATGGGCGTCTTGAAGGTCTCGCGCCAGGCGCGGGCTTCGTCGCGGGCGCGGTCTACGAAGTGGTGGCCGTCTGGGACCATGCCTGAGTATACCTATGTAGCTAGGGTCAGCGCAACTATGACACTATTTCGTCTTGTGTTGTCGGTCTGTCATATGGGACGGTACGGTGTGCTTTAGTAGTGATATGGTAAGAACGTACGACTCCCAAATGCTTGTCCACCGTCGCGATCCTCTTGTTGGCGCCGGGCTTCAGCAGCTTCGACGTCACGACCTTCTCGACGGCCAGCACGACGCCATCCTTGCAGCGGATGCCGACCGAGGTGCCGCCGTTCTCTACCGCCTTCACGGCGTACTCGACCTGGAAGTTGCGGCCGTCGGGGGAGAAGATGGAGTTGGCGAGATCGTAGCCTGTTCCTATCGACGTCTGGTCTGGGTGTTAGTGCATCCATCGGTGTGTGGAGATGGATATATGCACGAGGCTGGCGGGCAAACGACGTACCATGTTGGGTTACTCTCTCTGTGTATGTATGGTTATGGGGAGCTGTGGTGTGTTGTTTTATTTGTTTGGGTATTTGAGTGGTAGAGTGAGTGTATGTGGTGAGAGAGAGGAGGAGGGGGGCTGTAAAATGACGATGTAAATTGATTGTTGAAGCTTCTAAAGAGGGAGGGATGATGTTTATCAGGCAGCCTGAGCTGCGTGTCGCAGTTGCATCAGCAGCTGCACCTTGCTTGGTAGGTACAGGGAGGTCCAGTTTAGCTTTGTGGTACTGGTTGTGGCTGAAGCTCCCCAGCTTGCTCTGTCACCAGCCACTCTTAGGTACATTGCACTTTACGTAAGTGAGCTCTCAGACAGACCCACCTAGGTAACCATCAACTCCTTGGTAGGCGTCTGCAGGGTAGCTTCCCACTAGATGGTGCATTCCGACGTAAACGGCTGCATACTTTGAGACCAAATTTATTCCAAGGTTTGAAAAGCGACGTGCGATGAACCCGATAATTAAGTGCACCTGATTTATAGGTAGTATAAATTAAAAATTTCGTCCTTTCCTTCAAGTCAACAATACCCTATAGGTAAGTATATGCGGTTGTGTACCTTGCCTTAAAGTAACAAAGCATGTTGACCACATTCCCAGAGCACCTGTCCACCCGCTTACCTCGCAGTCGAATTCCCAACAACCCGGACCGCCTGCTTGGATGGGCCAAACAGCGGCATTTGGTGCTTCCGTCTCGTCGGCCAGCGCGCTACTACATCTACCACTTTTATCTCCCTCCATTATATCCTCCGTCTTCGCGCCCACGTCCCGTCCACAGTAGGGATACCGCTCGATGCGCTTAGACAAAGAACCGCGACGATTCCGTTCCTAGCATTGCGCCGTGGGTTTCAGTTCTCAAGGTGTTGTATTTTAGCAACCAGCACGAATTCCCATTACGACAGCGACCGCATGAGCCGCTGCATCTGTGCAAATTGCAGCCGTTTTGACCCGACGTCGAGGAAAGAGAACCAGCCGTGTTCTGGGGATTGTCGCTTTTAGCTGCGAGCATGTGAGAGGCTCGCAGCACTCCAGTCACAAATTTCCTTGCCCTCCTAAAACGCCACCATGACGCATGCTCCTCCACGAAAACGGCGTCTCGAGATACCTCTGTCTTCGAAGCCGAGAGATTACCGACCTGGCGACGGCCCCGCCCTCGCGCCCGTGCGCCTATCGCTCGAACACGACACAGACGCGTTTATTGTGGACAAACAAGTTCTCCCGGGGGAGCCTGTTAAGGGCGACCTTAAGCTAGAACTTTACTATGTTGTGAGCTGGCCCAACCTGCCGAAAGCGCGCGTCGCCGTCCTAGCAACCAAAATACTCGATTACGTGTCGCCCCGCGCATTAGAAGATTGGGAATATAAACTCTCTTTGGAGAGGGACGAGGAGGAGGCGAGGCGAATTGCAGCTGAGAAAGCAAAACAAGAACGCGACAAGGCTCGTGCGGCCTCCATAACACCGGGAACGGGGACGTCTACACCCCTTACGCCGGGCCACAAGAAGCGTGGACGGCCAAGCAAGGCAGAGATGGTTGCCCGTAAGCTCGCACAACAAGCAAGCTTTGGCGCAGATGAGCTAGCGAACGTGCCTTTGCCGCCTACCGCGACGGGTGGACCGTCATTATCAACCCCCAAGAAAAGAAGGCTGGCACAAGTCTCGCTGGATCTCGACGAATTGGAGGACACCGATATGAATGAAGCAATTTCAAAACAGCTTCAGGTCGATAGTGAACGTGACAGCGATTCGCTGATGGCTGGAGATTTGGATGAGCCAGGCCAGCTAGACACTGGAAATGGCTTCACGGCGCTAGATTCTGTTCTACCTGGCCCTTCATCCCGAGGGTATGCTGAATTTTCCGTCCCCAACTTGCCATTTTCAGCCCAAAATGATCTGAGCCGATCTATCTCCCCCATCCCGATTTCCCTGTATCACAACTCGAAAGAGGCACCATCAAGACGGAAGACTCAGCTCACCACCCCTGTGCCAGTCCCCGCATATCCTAAACAGACGTGGAAGAAGAAATCGTCAGTACCCCAGGAGAAAACCATTACTCATGTGCCAAGGCCTTCATACCCGCCTTCCAATGTGAAAGAGAAGCATATTGTGACTAATACTCCCGTCCCGACACCGATATGTCCCGTTCCTAAGCCAAAGCCAAAGCCAAAACCAAAACCAAAACCTAGTAAGAAGCCGCATGAGGTAATGGTCACGCCAGTCCCACTCCCAGTTGTAAACCCAACCCAAAAGCCAAAGGTTCCTCAACCACATAAAGTTACCTGCACGCCTGTTCCCCCGCCTGCACTACCGAAAGCACCTGAAAAACCAAGCATAGTAGCTTATACTCCCGTTCACCTACCCCCACCAAATCCCTACGACGAGTTAGAGGGATTACATAGGCAAAATGGTTTCACTCCAGCTGGCCATGGCCACAAAAAGCAACCCCCAGGTGCCGAGGCAGAGGTCGGGGTCGAATCTAACGACTCACCGCATGCTCCTTCAAAAAACGCAATGTCAACTACTAAACCTACCCGTTCTTCTCGCAAGAAAAAACCACCTCGGCCGGTACAAGAGCAAGAATGGGAAGTAAAGCAGTTAGAAGACGACTCATTTGCCGAGATTGATGGCAAATTAGTCCGATTCTTCAAAGTGCGCTGGAAAGGCAACTGGCCAGCGGACCAAAATCCGACATGGGAGCCCGAGGACAACATTTCCCAAGTCCTGGTACGGAAATACTTCAAGGATCAAGCAGCGAAAGAAGCTCTGGGTAGTTCGGCTTCGAAGAAAGTAGAAAGACCGATACCTACTATCAAGAGGAAATATTCAAGCGTTGCGGAAGCGTTTGAGGGCGAGGCAGACAACCGCAATGGCCTCTTGGGCGGTTTAGACGTCGAGGAGAGGATGGAGGAGGATGACTATGCTGAAGAGGAGCTCTTCCAGGTGACGGAGCAGACGAGGAATAATACCCCATTTCAGAGACCTCGGGTAGATCCGGCGCTAGTCATGGAGCTTGCTGCGTCTTTCCTGTAGCTACCCACTATCCAGGGAGCGAGTCCCGGTCTCGTGGTACGGCTTCGCCCCATACTGACGAGAAATAGAATCATGCTCTAATAGCATGGCAGAACGAGTCTGATTGAAACGATGGTTTATGTATATATATTAATAGACACCTCAAGCCCAAAGCTTTCTCAATCAACTACGACCAGAGCAGCTGCATAAGTTCAAGTCACGGAATCAAATGATCACTACAGAACAGTTTTCGTGACTTGTTTTTGCTTTTTATTCTCAGGTGAAAATGGGGGGACCTAGCTCAAATTCAGAGGGTATCTGCAACTGGAGTCATACGCTGGTAATAGAATGCAACGCACTATATGTAACTTAAGAATAAGATCGTCGCAATGGTCGCATCTATTCTCATATCGTCATGTCGATATACCCCTATACATCCAACATAATTTCGTCGTTTCCCTCCATCACCCTAGGTCAATTGGGTGATACCACTGCCTCGATCATCCGGGACCCGTTGTTCATCGTACTTTCTTAATTCACCTGCTCTTCGAGCAGCCCAGCACAGGGATCGGGGGCGTAAAAAATGCCGCGATGCGGAAATTCTCTGATGAGGGTGCGGTACGCGGCCTGGGCGTGTTCGAGGCTGCGGAAAGAGAGGAGGAGAGTATGCTTCTCTTTTTCCTTCTCCTTTTCCTTCTCCTTCTCCTTCTCCATCTCCATCTCCATCTCCATCTCCATCTCCTTTTCCTTATCCTTTTCCTTCTCCTCGTTCGTATCCGCCTTCGTTTTGGAAACTGCTGGTGCTAACTCTTCCTCCTTTTCATCGTCCTCGTCTTCGCGGTTGATTTTCTGGTTTTTATCTTCCGCGTGCTGTTGTTCAGAGTCATCGAGAACAATCCATTCCTCATAAAGCTCTTTATTCTCTCCTTTGTTCTTCTCCCCGGTTGTCTGCTGCTGATCTGCGGTAGTCGTAGTAGCAGCCTTGGCAGTGTCATTGATGATATCGGCGTCGGCAGCAGGAGTAATATTTGCAGCGGTGGTCGTGGTGGGAATGGGAATGGGAGCGGAGGGAGTGGTAGGGATCGTCGACACAACGAAGTCGCGAATCTGTCGTCGCGCAAGACAGAGCTCCAGCGAGCGCGCAAAGCCGTCGTCGCACCCCGGAAGCGCCAGGCAGCGCGTCACCCCGCGGAGAGCAATGTCCTCCATGAGCGCCGTGCGCACCGGGTACGACGCCGTCGGCACAAGCTTCACCTTCACCGTCTGCCCGTGTAGATTCAGTGTCTGCACACGGCGCGCGTAGGCGTGGGCGGCGGCTGGGTGCACGAAGGACACCGTCATCGTCGTCGGACCGCCGCGCTCTACGCGCAGGATCGGGCCACCGCGGACACGGGCTAAGACGTCCGACCAGGTTGTCAATGGATGCAGACCCGAGAAGACGATCATGCGGGACCACCATGGGATTGAATCGGGGGGCACCGCCGGCTGGTACTGGATTCCGTATTTGAAGAACGGTGGGGTCCCGCCGTCTCGGTTGGCGGAGCGAGGGCCGTTGATCTGGCGCAGGCACGCCTGGGCAGGAGAGGTATCCCAGATCCTGAGGGCAGGAGCCTCTGGCTTGGGGGTCGGGATCGGCTTCGCTTCTTCTCGTCTTGGTTCTTGCGTCTTTCTGGGATTCCCGGGTGGCACGTAGTACACAGCGTTTGATCGAGTGTGGACGGGGGCGAGAACCGGGGTCGCGGGAGGCACAATCGGCGGCGTTGCGGGAGCCAGAACCGGGGTCGCGATAGGTGGGAGGACCTCTGTGTCGACGATATTCGGGAACTTGGATCTTGCCGTGCTCGGTTGTCCGCCGGTGCAGTTTTTCTCGTTGATTACCAAGGAGACCCCGTCGGAGGCAGTGATGTTGTAGCGATAGTCCACTCCGGGCGCCGTTGTGACGCCTTCTAGAGATTTCTCGATCTTCTCATATGTCTTGAGACGGCCCTCGAGATCTTTCATTAGGGAGTCGGTGGAAGCGATCTTCTTTCCGATTTTCTGCATCTTGTGCATCTTTTCCATCTGACCCTGCCAAAGGTGCGTGGACAGGGCTCGGGGGCAGGTCGGGTGCGCCCCTTCTACCTTTGGGAGGGCATTGTTGCACACGGCACAGGAATGCTCGAGCACGAAAAGCTCTGCTAGATTTAGATCCATGGATGCCTTGAGGAAAGCAACTTGGTGTCTTGCGCGGGCTACGTCTTCTGTGGCCTTGTTGTCGCTTCTCCAACCAGTCGCAACTATATCAGCAAGGCGACGTGAAGCATCGCCTTTCATGGTACCAATGCCGCCAGGGTGGCATCTGTTCGAGAAGCGGTCCATTGTGGCAAGAGCGCTGGCATCTCCTCGTGCAGCAGACATGTCGAGTAGGAAGCAGTTGGAAGCAGATTTGTAGAGATTGAGGTCGTAGAGAAGGCGGGAGGTAGATTGGTGTAAGCAGCAAGGTGCAAGGTGCAAGGTGATGGTAAGGGAAAGTGTAGGAGAATATGAGTGGAGGGGGAAAACTGAGGGTTAAATAAATGAGAGGAACCTTAATTGGGTAGTGAATGGGAAGTAGGCAACGACCTGCACATCTACATGCACAATACACCTACCGTAGTTACGCGACGGGTAACGCATCTCATGGAGGCCTACCTTTTAAGTCGTGAGTCAATGGAAACCTTTAGTTGAAGAATGGGTACGCCGCGGTAGCGCAGCTAGGTACGGTCCGCAAACTGCATGCATGCATGGGCCGCTGTCAAGGAAATGAATAAACTATAGGTGATTATTTCACGGGAAAAATATTCACAAAGTATACTTCTATTACTACATGTTGGATTTCTGTAGATTGTATTGGACTTATCACTCGATTTTGGTAGATAGAGCAAGGTCGGAGAAAAAGACCACCTGGCAGATTAATGCTCGGCGTTGCTTGGTAGTCATGTTGCCATCACAGCCTCGGGATATCAATTAAAGATTTTGCCCGAAACTATAAGGCTGAACTTGCTGCTAGTTAAAAGCTTGGTATTGTATGGAATGCGCTAGAATCAACAACACGCGGTACACTGGTCATGGACTCTCATTGACTATATGAAAAAGATGTCATATGACTCACTATATGCTATATAGGTCCTGTACATAGTGGTCACTAGTGCTAGTGGACCTATTCTATAACCTAATACCTACATACACAAGCCATTCAAGCCTACAAAGGAGTTCAGCCCTTTCAACATTTCACACATGTCAACCCTCTTTTCCATTATAACTGTTTTTCGCCCACAAGGGCAAGACCTTTTAGGACAACCAGCCATATAGTAATAGTTCCTATTTCTATCAGCGTGGCCGGTTACGATATATGACAAGGAGAACTAGATCGTTAAATAGCGTGAGGGCATCCAGAGCCTACTGGCCTTATTATACCCCCATGGTACAGGGACATCCCAACAAACTCAATCACATCTTTCTTATATTTTCCGAGTTCCCCAAATCGTTTCGGAGTTATGATACATTGTCGTCATATCCGTCTAATCAATCCTGTACTGGGCTGTAGCTAACTGCTATGATGTGTTAGTTCCATGTAGTGTGCCGAATTTAAGGTGTCAGGAATTCGAGATTCAAGGTTCGAAATCTACAAATATACTTTTCAAAATACTTCGATCCAGGCAGCGCGCTACGTTTCCATCACAACCCGTAACACTCAGGTTGTCTAAGATAAAGACTTTGAGGAACTTTATATTTATTGGGCCAGTTGAAAAATCTGGCTATATCAAATTCTTCTCAAATGAAATTACTGTAACCTTGCATCGGTTATGACTTCGGAAGAAGTGTATCATCTCATCTGCATCTTGCTGGGGGAATGACCACGCAAGCTGTCAAAATATTGAGGCAATAACAAAACTGCAACCCAGGACCTAGTATCATATCATTACGAGACTAGATACCTAATGCCCGGGGATCCGTTTATGTCTATGTCGGGCGAACGGTGGCTCGTAGGGTTTTTGAAACCCTCCGGGCTTGGTCCCCACCACTGTCCATCGAAACCCTCCGAGCTTTCCAGCCGGCCATCACACTCGCCCGGACTATGAGGCAGCAAAGTAGGAAAGGACATTATAAAAAGAAAGGACAAAGGAAATAAGTTGAAATTGAGAACTCATCGAGCTCAGTTAAAATTCATATTTTGGAAGAAATGAGCTCTCTTACATCCAATCTCAATTCAAAAATTCGTTTCAGCCTGGCGCTCTAAGACGCAGACCCGACTTACGTTCAGACAAAGCGTTGCAATAAGACATGAATACTTCAAATATGGATTCTACAGATTCGGTTGAGACAAATCACCCGGCTGCAGAACAGAGTCCTCAGCAAACTCGAAAGGGGCCGAGATTCTGGGCGATACTGGGCGTCCTCGCTTTGACAAGCCTTCTAACATCTTTGGAAGCCACGATAACATCGACAATCTTGCCAGACATCGTCACCGATCTGGGTGGTGGCAACAATTACATCTGGATAGCCAATGCGTATTTCTTGGCCTTGTACGTTGTCTACCAAGACTCGCCCCTTTTCCCTTGTGAACACATTGCCAACTCTAATTGGCCGCGGATGACTAATCCGATTGATGAATAGGGCTTCTCTTCAACCCATGTTCGGGCAATTTGCAAACGTCTTCGGCCGTCGGTGGCCGTTGATATTTTCGACGGCCGCTTTTGTGCTTGGAAGCGGTATATGTGGCGGGTGAGTGCTAGTTTTGGAAACAATTTTCCTTCAATTTTAGTCAGTGAACAAGTATGTTAATAATGTGCTGTTTTCAGAGCAAGCAACACGGCCATGATAATTGCTGGCCGAGCAATCCAGGGAGTCGGAGGCTCCGGCGTCAGTGTGCTTTGTGAGACAATCATATGCGACTTGGTACCTCTCAGGGAAAGAGGCAGTTATATGGCCATTGTGTTTGGTATGGTGTCTCTGGGAGCCGCACTTGGTCCCCTGTTCGGCGGGCTCCTTGTCAGCTACAGCACCTGGCGTTGGGCCTTCTATTTGGCTTTGCCTATTGGCGGTGTGGCGATGGTGATGCTATTTTTATTCCTCTACGTCAACTACGACAAGTCAAGGACTCTAGCTACTAAGCTTTCTAGTCTTGACTGGCTAGGCAACATCGTCTTCATCGGGGCTTCTAGCTCGGTGCTGATTGCTCTCAGCTGGGCAGGCGGCGAGTATCCCTGGTCTTCATATGAGGTCCTCGTACCGCTCATTGTTGGCATAGTTGCCTTAATAGGATTTGTTGCGCTTGAGGCTACACGTTTTGTCGCGAACCCAATGGTACCACTCCACCTCTTCGCCAACCCCGTCACTTCCATTGTCTTCCTCCTCACTTTCCTCCACGGCGTTGTCACTATCTGGGCCCTCTATTTCCTCCCCGTTTATTTCCAAGGTGTCCTTGGCGCAACTCCTTACCGGTCCGGTATCATGCTTCTGCCAACTATCCTCGCGCTCGTACCTGCCGCCATTATCGGTGGTCTCTTGCTCACAAAGCTCGGCCGTTACAAGCCCCTTCTAATTGTGGCGCTCGCCTTCATTGTTGTCGGCTTCGGTCTCTTCTCACTCCTCAACGAGAACTCCACTACGGGCGCCTGGGTCGGGTTCCAAATCGTCGAGTCCGTCGGCACTGGCCTGGCCATACCGGCTTTGCTCCCGGCCCTCTTAGCCCCGCTGACAGACAAAGATACAGCTCTCGCGACGGGCACGTGGTCCTTCATGCGCAGCTTTGGTATTACATGGGGCATCGCTATCGCAGGCACTGTCTTCAGCAGCCGAGCTGCGCAGCTGGCTGGTTCGGGAGCCATTAGCAGTAATTCAACTGTGGCCGCCGAATTCATGACCGGAGGAGCGTACCAGGATGCTACGGCGCAGTTCCTCAATTCGCTCTCGGCAGAATTGCGCGCTCAGGTGGTGGCGGTTCAGAACGGCGCGCTGAAGCGATCATGGCAGGTCGGTATTGCCTTTGGAGCACTGGGATTCATCACCGCTCTTATTCTCAAAGAGGTGCCGCTTAGGAGAGAGCTCGATAGTGACTTTGGCATGACGGAGAAAAATGAGCCTGCCAGGGAGGTAGCAGAGACAACAGAGAAGGAAGTTTAAGGAGCCACGCTGAATATTTGATAAGAGACGGGGTTATCGCGTCAATGCCAGGAGTTATATATAGAGACGCTCTTTGTGTAGTATTGCTAGAGCATGTCATAGAGTCTTTTCCCTGATGATATAGATTTGGTTAGTTTTTTAATAGCTTAAAATTATCGACAGCCCGATCATCGTCCTAATAGTCTCTCGTACGGACTCCACATACGACTTTCCCCCGTGTGATTTAATATCTTCTTGTGCCATAACAGTATGAAACAGTCGAGCTCGATCTCCATTGGAAAATATCCCTCTCGCCGACTGCGAAGCACTCACCTCACTGGAGAGGCAATATTCAGCTGGAACTCCCATGTGGCGCTCTAGAGCTTGGATCTGACTCTGGATGACGTCGATTATCCCTGTGGCATATGCTTTGAGTGGCATGTCCTGCAGTGAGGACATGCCCCCAATGCGAAACACCGCTTTCACCTTCATGGACTTGATATTCTCCAATTGCTGTTGACCGAAGCAGCGACTGACTCCATGAAACAGGGAATCGTATAGTCTCATCAGTGTAATATAACTTGAGAGAACTAAGAGTGCTGTCTCAGTGCTCAGGGGCTTGGACTGCGTATTACATGGCTCAGTGTTTAGTGAGGCGAGTTGACCAGACGATCTTTTCTCCGTCGTCATGTTTTGGAGAATGTCGATGAACTCCTGAGTGCACATCAGCACTACCGCGACAGGATTTTCAGCTGTCGTGCCCATAGAGTCGCCCTGTTTGCAACCTTCGACAACGCTGCGGGGGTCTAAGAAGAAACTGCCCATGGCAGAGACGCGCTGTTCCATCTTTTCTTGGAACCGCATTAGCGAACTTGCTGCACTCGGGCATTGGACGGGACTCGAATTCGACAGGTATTCAGATGCATCAAGAAAAGAATCAGTACTGAACATTTCATTGGAGTTCTGGCCCGTGCAAATTATGTCAAGGTTATCAACTGGTCTCATGAGCTCCAAATGCTGTGATGAATTGCTCAGCTGGTCCATTAGTGGGGGAATACTGTCTGAAACAAGGGTATGGAATTCTTCTGTCAACAGAGAGCCAAAGGCCGGGCCGCTGCAAAATGATGTACCGGTATCTTGTGACAGCTGCACTGCGGGCTGTAACAGTTCGAGCTCAGCTTCTCCGAGATCATTCAACGGGGTACCTCCACCGAACCATTCCAGAGCTCCGTCCATCGACAAGGCCTCCCCCGCCGCAGGGATCTGCAACTCACTATGTCCGCTGTCTTTCGGCGTGGTTGTACATCCCGGCGAAGAAACATTAACAGCGGGCATGGCTAAGTCTCGAGGTATGCTGCTATCGACGAGACGTGCCTTTCTCGGTCTTCCGGGATGGCCAGCAGCACCGGTCACACATTTCTCACCAACGCGGATACAGCGAGTGCATGACGCTGTGCTTTTTTCACCACGCGAACATCGGACTCGTTTTGCTCTGCACCGGTCGCAGGCGGATCGCGTTGCTATCTTTGGCGTATCCATCTTACGTGCTTAATCGGTAATTAAATGATGAGATATGAGCGCAATGCAGCTAATTTTCAATTACATCATACTTAGCTTGGATGTACTAAGTATTGTACGGAGTATGTATCTGTAAGATGAAAAAGTACCGAGCGTGGCTCAGAAGATCTCGGAGGGTTTTTGTCTAGCCTATAATCAAGGTACCTACTAAGATACCTCTTACAGCTAAAATACTGTGTAAGGCCAAGTGAATTGTCCCTAAAATGGAAAGCTTTGCCGGCGAAGCTGGTCCATTTTAAATACGCTGTAAATCAAAGTGC
>MU279411.1:0-76454 GCA_022385695.1 Xylaria arbuscula
TAATAATAATAATAATAATAATAATAATAATAATAATAATAATAATAATAATAATAATAATAATAATAATAATAATAATAATAATAATAATAATATTACTTATTAACGTAGTTTTTACTTAAATAAAACATTTAATTAAGCTAGCTATTTATGTGATATATATAACATTAATAATTTTATATAAAGTATAATTTGCTTTTGTTTTAAATAACTTAATAAAAAATGAGCTTAAAAATTAATAATTAATATATTTGAAATTTTTATTTAAAGATAAATTTAATAATATTTTTTATAAATTTATTATTATTATATTTATAAATATATTTAAAATTATATTAAAACTTTAACGTGGTTTTTAAAATAACGTTAAATAAAATAATAATAAATTTATAAAAATTATTATTAAATTTCATTTTAAATAAAGATTTTAAATATATTAATTATTTATTTATAAGTTTATTTTTTATTAAGTTATTATTATTTTTATATATAAACTTTTAAGTGTAACCGGGAAATAATTAATTTAATTAAGTGTTTTATTTAAGTAAAAAATACGTTATTTTTTTTTTTTAAATAATAATATTATTAATATTATTAATAATATTAACAATTTTTAAATAAATTAAAAATAGCTTTATATAATAAATAATAATAAAATATATTATAATTATATATAAATAATTAAAATATTATTATTTTATTTTAACTTTATATTATTTTTTAAATATAAATAATTTTATAAATTTTACTTTAATTTTTTTATATTTTATAAATTTTTAATTTTTTAATTTATATTAAAAAAAATAGTTTAATATAAATGCTTTTATTAGTTTTTTTTTTTAAAAAAAAAAAAAAAAAAAAAAAAAAAAACATTAATTTTATTATTTTTTCTTTTTTTAATATATTTATAAATATAATTTAGCTTGTTTAATGTTTTTGCAATATATTTTTAAAATTTAAAAGATTTTTTTAATTTATTAAAGTTATTTTTAGCTTTATTTTCTATTAATTTTTTAAATAACAATATAATAATATTGAAATTAAAATGTTAAAAGTTATAAAAAACTTTTTTAAAAGCTTTTATATATAAAAGTTGTTAAATAATTTAAAAATAAAAAAAAAATTTTAAAAGCTTTATATATAATTTTAAAAACATGTTTTTAACATTTAAATTTTTTTTTTAATTTATTAAAATTATTTTTAAGCTAACTATTTAATTAAATTAGTTATTTAATTTTTTATATAAAAATATATTAAAAAAGTTTATGCATTTTAATAAAAAATAAATTTATAAATTAATAATTAATATATTTGAAATTTTTATTTAAAAACGAATTTAATTGTATTTTTTATAAATTTACTATTATTTTATTTATATATATATTTAAAACCACGCTAAAGTTTTAGCGTGGTTTTTAATATAATATTAAATAAAATAATAATAATTTTATAAAAAATATTATTAAATTTATTTTTTATTAAAATGCATAAACTTTTTTAATATATTTTTATATGGGAAATATTATAATTAAAGTGTTTTTTAAAAACAAAGCTTTAAATTAACATATTAAATATATATTAATATTAAAAAAAATATATTTTATATATAATTTAAATGTGTTTATATTTATAAATGTATAATTAAATAAGTTATAACGTGGTTTACCATTAAATGGTGTGTATTATTTAATAGCGCACTTTTATTACTTTTTATTACTTTATAATAAAATATTTTAATTAAAACACTTTTAATTAATTTAAATTAATTGCTATTTAATTTGTTACTTAATTTTATAATAATTTTACAAATTTTTAAATTATAACCTGTTTTATTATAGCTATTATAATATTTGCTATTTGTTTTTTTTTGTTTTAACGGACTTTTATTTTTACCTTTATTAATTGCTAGGCGTTTACTTTTTGCTTTATTGTTTTATAGCTTTTAAGATTTTTTAATAGTAAAAGGTTTTTAAGCTATACACGCAATTTTTTAGCTTTTTAGCGCTTACAAAAAACCAAATTAGCCTTTTGTAATATATATATTTAATTTTTTATAAAGGTTATTTTATGCGCTATTACATTTATACCTTTTGTTATTTAATTTACCGCATTTAAAATTAATATTAAAAAGCTTTTTTTATAAGCTAAAACTTTAATTTTAATAAAAAAAAGTGTTTACTTATTTGTTAAAAGTTAAATAGCATTTAAAAATTATAAGTATTAACTGTTTTTAAACGTAATAGGCTAAGTATAAGCGTTTAAAAACCTATATTTAGCTTGCTAATTACCTTGTTTAAATAGTAAAGTATTAAATTAAATGCATTAAATTTAAATTTAATATTAGTTTTTATAAAAGTAGTAAAATGTATAGCTTTAAAAGCAATAAAAAACTTTAGCTTTATAATATAATTTATTAAAGCTTTAATAAACAGCTTGATTTTTTTTAAATAAACGCGTTTTAAAAGCAAATAAAGTGCTACATTTAATAGCTAAAGCAAATAAAATAAATAAAGCGGCATATTAAGCGTAATAATGTCATTGTTTTTGCAATATAGCTTAAACTTTGCTAAAAATAGCTTTTATAACTATTTAAAATTAAAAAGCAATATAAACTTTTTATTTGCGTTTTAATATGCTTATTAAAATGCTTAATTTAATTTATACCTGTTTTATTATTAATTTAATTATTTGCTGTTAATTTAATTACTTAATCGCTTGATAAATTGCATTTAGTAAACCAGTTTAAAAAATAACATGCGTTTAAAACAATAAAAAACGGCAAAATGCACCAGCCTTGTAAATTAATGCCCTTAATTGCTGTTAACTATTTCCGATTGCTAAGCTAAATTAACTTTGCTTTTTTACGCTAATTAGCACGTGTTATAACAAGTGTTAACGTAATTATTCCCATTATAAAGCTGGTTTTATTAAAGTTATACATGTTTTCGTTTAAAATGCTATATTAACCTTTAATATTTATAACTAGCTTAAACTAATTAAAAATAACGCCTGGATTTTCACAAAGTGCCCTTTGATAATTATATTTTCGATTTATTTTAATTTTAAGGTTTAGGTTGCGGTCGATAAATCGCCCAACCTAGTGCTTGCCGACAGGCTTGCCACCGCGCAATTTTAAAAAAAAATTGGCTATATTTTTTACACTAGCAATTTTAAAAAGCATTTTTTAAGTATCCAGGTTAATTATATGCTTTTAAAGCATTTTTTTCTTAGTTTTATTTAATTTACGTTAATTAGGTTTAATTTTGCGTATTAAAGTTTAGCTGTTAATTTAATGGCATAAAATTGTTTTAAAAACATTATAAAGCTTTGCAATAGCTTATTAATTAATTTTATTTAGTTTGTTATATATTGCTTAAATTGTTAAAAAAATTTAATTTTTTTAAAATTTCATAATTATTATAATTAAAAAGTTATTATGTATTAAAGTTTAAAAAAGAAAATTTAAAATAAATATACGCTATTAAGTGATATACGTTATTTAATGGTAAATTATATTATATATTATTAAATGTTTTAAATATTAATTTATAAAAACTTTTAAAAATAAAACATTAAAATTTTTTAATTTATATTTATTTTTTTTAAATTATATTAATATATTATTATTAACTTAAAAAAAATAACAATTATAAAAAAATTTATATTTATAATTATTAATTAATTTAATAAAGTTTTTTAATTTATTTATTATAATAAAATAATAACCGTAAAGTAAATAGCTTAATTATATTATAAAAGCTTTTTAAAATTTATAAAATTTTTAAAAAAATTAACTTTAATAAAAGCTTTTAATTTATTTTATTTTTTATAAATAAATTAAAATTATAATTAAATATTTAAATTAAAAACATTATTTATAATAAATTTTATTATAATAGCTTTTTTATATAAATTAATAAATTTATAACTTTATAAAATTATATTTAAATTTTTTATGCTTAATTATTATAATTAAATTATATAAATTAAAAACTTTATTAATATATTTATTAAAAAATAAATAAATTAAAAAAAGCATAAATTATAGCTAAAATAATTAATAAATATATAAAAATTATTTATTATATTTTTAAATAAATTTAAAATTAAATAATTTAAAAAAAAATTGTTATTAATATAAATTAAACTTTAAAATTAACAATTAAATCTTTATTATAAAAAATTAATAAATTTAAATAATAAATTGTTTTTTTAATAAATTAAATTATTTATTTATATAATAATATTTTAAAATTATAAAGTAAATTAATTTTATTATTTTTTGTTTTAAAGCTTTTTTAAATTAAAAATTAATTAATTTTTATTATATTAATTAATTATATAAATATTTAAATAATTTAAAAGTAAAATTATATTAAATAACTTTAATTTTAAGCTAAAATGAAAAATTAAATAAATATAAATATTATAATTATATTATAAAAAAACATTATAATTTTAAATTAATTAAAAAAGCTAAAAATATAATAAAAAATAATATTTTGCAAATAATTTTAAAAATTTATTATAATTATTGCTTATTTTTTATAAAAACAATTTTAATTTTACAAAACTTTTAAAATAATTAAAATAATAAATAAAAATAACAAAAAGAAATAAATTTAAAAAAATGCATTTTAAAAATAATATATTAAAAAAATTTAAAAAAATAATAAAACATTTAAAAAAACGTAATGTAAATATAAATATAATAATAAATTATATTAATAATATAATTTTATAATAAACTTTTATATAAAAATATAATATACTTTTATAAAATAAAAGTTTATAATATAATAATAATTACGTAAAAATTTAAAATAATTCTTTTTTTATTAAAATATAATAAATTTCAAGTTTAAATTTTAAAACAACATTTTTTTTAAAAAAAAATAATTATAATTAAATAATTTAATTTATTAAATAATTTAACGTTTTAAATAATTTATATTATTTATATATAATGTGGTTTATTATTAAATGGCATATATTATTTAATAACTATTACGAACCAACAACAGGATGGCCTGTTAAAAGACCCAAGGTGACCAAAGGACCCAATGAGGGGCACTGGGCTAGACCAGGAGACAAGCCACAGCACAGGTGTGGTCACGTGATACGCAGCTCTGTGGAGACCAAGAGCAGGGCGCTCTCGGTGCTCTAAGAGCTGATAGAGCAGGCGCTCTAGGTGCTCTCAAAGCAGACAGAGCAACAACGGAATTGGTGAAAAAAGGACTGCTTATATAATAAACCAACGTTTTTTATATATTTAGTTGTAGTTTTTACTTCACAATTTAATTTAAGCATATAGCGACTTTTTAAAATAGCTGCATGGGAGCAATCCTAACTACTTAGTGACCACACGACGATAACCACTACCTGTTATACTACCTAGCACGATCCACACGGGAGCTCTGAGTATACCACGCCTAACAAATCTAAGGTTTGTCACAATAACACACGTTTATTTTAAATTTTCTTTTTTAAATTTTAATATATAATAATTTTTTAATTATAATAACTATTAAATTTAAAAAAAATTAAATTTTTTTAATAATTTAAGCAATGCATAACAAATTAAATAAAATTAGCTAATAAACTATTATAAAGCTTTATAATGTTTTTAAAATAACTTTATGCTATTAAATTCACGGTTAAACCTTAATACGTAAAATTAAACCTAATTAACGTAAATTAAATAAAACTAAAAAAAAGGTGCTTCGAATGCATATAATTAACCTAAATACCTAAAAAATGCCTTTTAAAATTGCTAGTGTAAAAAATATAGCCAATTTTTTTTTAAAATTGCGCAGTGGCAAGCCCGTTGGCAAACACTAGGTTAAACGATTTATTAACCGCAATTTAAACTTTAAAACCAAAATAAATCGAAAATATAATTACTAAAAAGCATTTTATAAAAACCTAGGCATTATTTCCAGTTAGTTTAAACTAGTTGCAAATATTAAGGCTAAATATAACATTTTAAACAAAAACATATATAATTTTAATAAAACCAGCTTTATAATAAAAATAATTGCGTTAACATTTATTATAACATATGTTAATCGGCATAAAAAAGCAAAATTAATTTAGCTTAGCAATTAAAAATAGTTAACAGCAATTAAAGGCATGAATTCGCAAAGCTAATATATTTTGCCGTTTTTTATTATTTTAAGCGCATGTTACCTTTTAAATTAGTTTACTAAATGCAATTTATTAAACAACTAAGTAATTAAACCAACAGCAAATAGTTAAACCGATAATAAAACAAGTATAAATTAAATTAAATATTTTAATAAGCATATTAAAACATAAATAAAAAGTTTATATTACTTTTTAATTTTAAATAATTATAAAAGCTATATTTTAGCAAAGTTTAAGCTATATTGTAAAAATTATAACATTATTACACTTAATATACCGTTTTATTTATTTTACTTACTTTAGCTATTAAATATAACACTTTATTTGCCTTTAAAACATATTTATTTAAAAAAAATCAAGCTGTTTATTAAAGCTTTAATAAATTATATTATAAAGCTAAGGTTTTTTATTATTTTTAAAGCCGTATATTTTGCCATTTTTATAAAAACCAATATTAAATTTAAATTTAGCGTATTTAGTTTAATACCTTATTATTTAAACAAAGTAATTAGCAAGCTAAATGTATATCTCCGAACGCTTACACTTAGCCCGTTACGTTTAAAAACAGCTAATACCTATAATCTTTAAATGCTATTTAATTTTTAATAAATAAATAAACACTTTTTTGTTATTAAAACTAAAGTTTTAGCTTATAAAAAAAGCTTTTTAACATTAATTTTAAATATAATAAACCAAATAGCAAAAGGTATAAATATAATAGCGCATAAAATAACCTTTATGAAAAATCAAATATATATATTATAAAAGGCTAATTTAGCTTTTTTTAAACGTTAAAAAGCTAAAAAATTACATATATAGCTTGAAAAACCTTTTATTGTTAAAAAATCTCAAAAGCTATAAAACAACAAAACAAAAAGTAAACGCTTAGCAATTAATAAAAGTAAAAATAAAAGTCCGTTAAAACAAAACAAAAACAAATAATAAGTGTTATAGCAGCTATAATAAAATAAGTTATAATTTAAAAACTTGTAAAATTATTATAAAATTAAATAGCAAGTTAAATAGCAATTAATTTAAATTAATTAAAAGTGTTTTAATTAAAATATTTTATTATAAAGTAATAAAAAGTAATAAAAGTGCGCCATTAAATAATACACGTCACTTAATGGTAAACCACGTTATATAATTTAAAATTATTGCTTAATTAAAAATATAAAAAAATGTAATTAAAATTTGTTTTTTTTAAATATAAATAATATATATATATATATATATAAATTAATTTTAAAAAGTTAAATATTTTAACATTAAATAATTAAAAAAATAAAATAAATAAAAAAACATATAAAAAATAATAATAATATTTTTTTTACAATATAATTAAAATTTATATAAATAATAGCTTTTATAATTATTAAAAAAAAAACAATAATAACTTTTTATATAAAGCTTTATATATTAATTAAAATATTTAATGTAACTTATATTTATTTATTTATTATTTAATTATTTAATATATTATTATTTTTAAATTAAAATATAAAATGGTTTTTTTTTATTAAAATAATATAAAGCAAAATAATTTAATTATATAATAAAATTATTAAAATAATTATAATTTATTTTATATTGCTTTATTTAATTATATATAACTTTATTTTATATTTAAATAAAATTATAATTATTTTAAATATAATTTTATTTATTATAAATTTAATTTTATTAAAATTATAAATATTTTATTTTTAAGTTTTATTTTTATTTATTATTTTTTATATAAAAATAAATTATATATAATATTTAATTAAATTTTATTTTATATTTATTAATAATTGATTTTTTATATAAAATTTAAAGTTTAATTTTTTTTAATAAATTTTTAATTTTATAATTTTATTAATTAATGTTATAATTTAAATAAATAAATTAAATATATATATAAAAAAAAATTAAATTAAATATTAAATAAAATAAAAAAATTAATTTAAATAATTTATAATAATTAAAATAACATTTTATATATATATTAATATATAATTTAATTTAGCTAATATTTTTGCTTTATTTTTAAATATAAAAGCTTTAAAAATATAACAATTTTTTTTTTTTATAAAATTAATCCCGATTTAAATAAATTAAAAATAAATAAAAGCTTTTTAAAGTTTATTTAATTATTTTTATAAATTAAAAATTAAATATTTTTATATATATAAAATAATTTTTAAAGTTTTTTTTAAAAGTTTTAATTAATTTTATATTAATTTTAAATTAAATTTGCTATCAATTATTAATAAATTAATAAAATTAATAAAATTAAAGCTAAAATATAATAATTTTTAACTTTTATAAAAAATATTAAATAATTATAAATTTAATATTAATTTAAATAATTTATATAAATAATATATATTTATAAAAAAAAACTTAAATAATATAAAAAATTAACTATTATATTATAATTATAATAATTTTAAATTTTTTATAAAAATAAATTAAAATAATAATAATATAAATTATATATAAATTTATAATAAAATAAAATAATAATAAAAATAACGTGGTTTATAAGCGAGCAACGCATTTAAACAAGCGACGCATTTTTTCCATAAATGCGTTGGTTTAACTTTGTTGCGTAATAATTCCTCAACAACACAATGTTAAATGAAACTAAAAAAGCTAGAATACTCCTTGCTATTTAGGCTATTAATTCCCGTTAAAAAATTAGCATTTGATGCGCTTGTAAAATTTATCAACTTCTTAAAAGCACTGTACGTTATAAAATGAACGGTTGCACTGCACGAGACAAAACCCGCGCCAATATGCATAAACTCGATCCAATTAAAGAGGATATTCTTCTCAAGTATATACTCGATCTAGATAAGCGAGGATATTCCCCTGCTTATGCTACTATAAAAAATATGGCCGATTTTCTTTGCAATTTGCGTAGCGTACCCCCGGTTGGCAAGCACTGGGCTTACAACTTTGTCAATTGCTACAAAGAGCTTTAAACGCAGTTTATGCGTTTTTACAATTATTAAAGGGCATTGTGCAAAAATCCAAAGATTATTAGCACGTGGTTTAAGCGTTATATATGCGTAAAAACGTAATACAGCATTTACGATAACAATGTTTAAAACTTTAACGAGACTGGGTTTATAATAGGCCAAATCTGCGCATATATAGTTATTACACGTGCCAATTAACATAGAAAGCGTAAAGCAGTGCAGCCTAGTAATAAGAAATGGTTAACAGCAATTTATGCTATTAATTCGTGTGGTTTATCCATTTTGCCGTACTTTATCCTCTAAGGCGTTTTTTATCTTTAGCATTAGTATAAAAACATTAACCTTTTAATTAATTAGGTATTTAATATTAGTTTTAATAAATAAACAAATAATAATATAAAATTAAAATAAGTAAAACATTTTAATAAATATATTTAATTGTTATAAAAAAGCGTATATTAATTATTAGTGCTAAATTAGCATAAAAGTTATATATTAGCTAAGTTTAAAAAGTATTGCAAAAAATAAAACATTATAACTATTTTTTTGCCTTTTTATTTATTGCATTTAATTTAACCACTTAACATTAAGCTTTATAATGTTTTAAAGCAGGCGTACGGTTGCTAAATTAATAAATTTATTAAGTTATACGTTAATTATATTACTAAGCCCAAGTTTTTTATTGCGTTTAAAAAAGCCTACCTTGCTACTTTTATAAAATCAAATATTTTAAAAGGTTTTTAAAGGTTAGGATTAATGCCCTACGATTTACAAGCTGTGATTTTAAAGCTAGATGTGCGATTATAATCACTAACGCTAATTCACAACACTATTAAGCTACCCAACCCTTGGGTTTTCTAAACGCTAAAGATTGCTAAAAAAGCAACTGCATAGTTAACTTTTATTAAAAGTCGAATTTCTGGTCACTAAAAAAGCTCCCCAGGGTTAATTTTAAACGCTGTTGACTAGCTTGCGAAGTTAAATCAAATGTTAGCGCATTAATTAACCCTTATAAGCAATAAAAACCGGAGGCTTTACAAAGCAAATGAGGCATTAAGCAAGCGCTAAAGGGGCAAAAAAAGGCGCCTACAGGATGGATACAGTTTTATTGTAAAAAATGCAACTGATTTGATTGCCCAAAGGGATGCGCAGAATTTAGTATGGTTGCAAACGTCGAGAAATCGTAGTAGTAGTAAGTCGAGTTTGCCGCACCAGCAACGATGTAAACGGTGCGGCAAAACCGGCCACAATGCTAAAACTTGTGATAAAGACATAAAAACAAGTAATAAATTAAAATTTAATTGATTTTTAATTATAACTACTTTAGTTATGAAATTATTAATAATTAAACTTAATAATATGGAAAAAATGCGTTGTTTGCTTAAATATATTGCTTGCTTATAAATTACGTTAATAAAAATAATATAAATATAATTTTATAAAAATTAAATAAATAATAAAGCATTTAATATATATTTATTAAAGTTTTAATTATTTTTTAAAAAAAAAAACTTTTAAAATATTTTTAAAATAAAATTAAATAATATATAAAATAAAATAAAACTTTAAATGTTATTTTTTTTAAAACATTTTATATTTTAATATATTTAATTTTTATATATTATAATTTTATTTTAATAATTATATTAAATATTATTTTTTAAAAATATAAATAAATTAAAGTTTTTAATAATAAAAGCTATTAACATTAAAAAAATTAAAACAATTAAAAAGTTAAAAGTTAAAATTATATTTAATTTAATTATATTTTTTAATTAATTTATTAAAAAATTTATTAATTTATAATAATAAATAATTAATTAAATTATATTTTTATAAATTTTTAATAAAAATATTATTTAAATTTTAAATATAATATATAAAAAATATATTAATTTTATATAATAAAATTATATATTTATTATAAATATTTTTTATATGTTTTAATTTTTTAAAAATTAAAAATAATTATTAAAATTTTTAAAATATTAATTTTTTTATTATTTTATAAACTTTAATTATTTTAATAATAATAAAAGTTTATTAAATAAATAAAAGCTAATTTTTATAAATTTAAATAATTTTTTTAAAGTTTTTAATTTTAAATTATTAAATTTTATAATTTTTAAAAAGTTTACATTAATTATTTATTTTTAAAACTAAAAAATAAATTTAATAAAAGCTTTTATAATATTTTTTTAATATATTTTTAAAAGCTTATTAAAAATTAAATAATTATTTATTTTATTATTATTTTATTAATGTTTTATTTTTTTAAAGCTTTAATTTATTTAGCTAATTTAATTTATTATTAAAAAAATTAAACATTTATTTTTATAAAATTTAAAAAACTATTAATATTAAATAAAATTATAATAAATAAATAAGCTAATAATATAAATAATTTAAAAAAAATTATTAAAATTATTATAATTTAAATAAATAAATTAAATATATTTACGAAAAAAAGTTAAATTAAATATAAAATAAAATAAAATAATTAATAATTTAATAAAAAAATTAATTTAAATAATTTATAATAATTAAAATAACATTTTATATATATATTAATATATAATTTCATTTAATTAATGTTTTTACTTTATTTTTAAAAGTGAAAACTTTAAAAATATAATAATTAATTTGTTATATTTTTGATGTAACGCATTTTTTACTTAAGCTAAACACTTAATTAAGCTAGCTATTTATATAATATATATAGCACCGGTAATTTTATATAAGGTACTACTTACCTTTTCTTTTAATAACTTGGCGAATAGTGGGCCTATAAACTAATAATTAGTATATTTAAAATCCATATTTAAAAAGGAATTCAATGGTTCCTTTTATTATTTTCTCGCTATTTTATTTAAGCGTGCAAATATAAAAGTTTATTTTACAAAGATTATTTTAGCGTATTTTTTATATAGCCTTAAATAAAATAGCTATAAATTTATAAAAAATACCATTAAATTTCCCTTTAAATAAAGATTTCAAATATATTAATTATTAGTTTATAAACCTACTATTTGTTAAGTTATTAAAAAAAAAGCAAATAATACCTTATATAAAATTACCGGTGTTATATATATTATATAAATAATTAACTTAATTAAATGTTTAGCTTAAATAAAAAATACGTTAAATATATAAAAAAAAATAATTATATATTAAAATTAAACATATATAATATAATTATTTTTTTTATTTTTAATTAATTAAGCTATTAAATATAATATTTTATTTATAAATTAAAAACCATTTATATAATTAACAAATATTATGTAAAAAATATTATAAATTTAAATATATATTTAAAAACTTAAAATATAAATTATATATTGTTTTTTTCAAAATAAAAAATTATTATTATTAATAAAAAGAAAATTAATAAATAAACATGCATTAATTTATAAAAAAGCATAAATATAAAACAACATAAGCTTTTTAGGTTTTTTATTAATTAAACTTATAATATAAACAATATATAACCGGTTAATTTTTTATTATTTTTTTATTTATATTAGCTTTTTTTGTTTATATAAAAAAACATATATTTATTTTTTAATATATAAAATACCTTTTATTTAAAAAAAATATTACCTTTATTTTTAAAGCTTGTTTATATTATTAAAGATAAAAAGTAATTTATTAAAAAAATAACAAATTATATAATGTTTATTAAATTTGTTATTTAAAAGGTATATGTTATATAAAACAGCATAAAAGCGTTTATAACGCTGCTTATTAATTTTAAGCTAAATTTATTAAAAATATAAAAAAAAGTTTTTAAATATAATTTATAAACATTATATAACTAGTAAAATAATCGGTAAATAACCGGTTAAAAAATAAAATAAAAATAAATTAAATAATTAATAAATTATTGTTTTTAATTGGTTTATTTTTATTTTAATATTAATTGCGGTAATTATGTTTATCGTTTATAGCTATATATAAAATATTAAAAAAAAGTGTTAAAAAAAACTAATTAATATTTAATTTTAAAGCTATTAATAAGCCGTTAAACTTATAATTAAAGCAATATACCGGGAAATTAGCTTATATTTTAGCCATTTATTATTAAAAAATAAATACTTTTATATTGTTATATTTTAAAGTTAATAGCGTTTATAGCAGCCTTTGTAAAAAATTTCCCCGGTATGTTTTTTAAGCTATTTTATTAAAATAGCAAGCATTTTTAAACGGTAAACCAGCTTGTTAAATTTTATATAAGGTTTTTTTAACATTATAAAACATATTATTAGCTATATATTTAAGAAAATTTTATTAAAAAAAAAACATTATGCTTTTATATTTTTATGCCTTTATAAAGCTAATTTTATGCCCGGGTATTAACTTTTATAAAAAAATAAATTTTTTTTTATATATATATAATTTAAAGAAAAAATAGCTAGTTTAATTAAGTATTTAACTTAAATTAAAAATACGTTATATAAAAAAACATTATTATTTAAAGCGTTAATTTTTATTAAATTATTAAGCAAATTTTTAAAAACTTTTAAATTATTAATTTTAATTATTATATTATTTATAAAAATATTAATAATTTTATTATTATTTATTAAAAAACATTATAATTAACTTTTATTAATATTATTAATATATTTATATTTCTTAACAAATAAAATAATTTTTAATTTAAAATTAAAATAAATAAATTAAAGCTTAATATATTATTTATATTTTTAAAATAATTTTAAATAATATAACAATATTATTTAAATATTTTAAAATAAATATTATATTTAAAATACATAATGCATTTTTTATTTAAGCTCGTTATTTAATTAAATTAACTATTTAATTTCTTATATAAAAATATATTAAAAAAATCTATGCATTTTAATAAAAAATAAAATTATAAATTAATTATTAATTTATAAATTTATAAATTTATTTTTTATTAAATTATTATTATTTTTATATATAAATTTATTAAAAATAATATAATATAATTAATAATATAATTATAAATTAAATAAAATAAAAAGCTATTTATAAGTTTAATAATTAAAAAAATATAATATTTTAAATTAATAAATATATTAATTAATTTAATAAAAAAATATTTGCTATTATAAATTTACTATTTTTTTTTAAAATATATTTAATTTTTTTTTTTTTTTTATTATAATATTTTTATAAAATAAATTTAATAAAGCAATATTATTATAATATTTTTATAAAATAAGTTTAATAAAGTAATATTAATATAATACTTTTATAAAATAAATTTAATAAAATAACATTATTATAATACCTTTATAAAATAAATTTAATAAAATAACATTAATATAATATTTTTATAAAATAAGTTTAATAAAGTAATATTAATTAAATTATTAGCTTTAATGGATTTTTTTTTCCATATATTTTAATTAAATATATTTAAAGTAAACCTTTGCAAAATATATTTAATAAAATAATAATTTTAATAGGTTTTATTTTATATATATTTTTAATTAAATATATTTAAAGTAATTTTTTACAAAATGTATTTAATAAAATAATAGTTTTAATAAATTTTATTTTGCATATATTTAAAATAAGCTAATTTATTTTTAATATAACTATTAAATTAATTTTATTTTTATAATTATATATTTTATAATCCTTTAATATATTAATAATTAATTAATTAATTTTAATACGCTTTTTTAATTAAAATATATAAATTTAAAGTTATTACATTATTTAATTTTATTTTAAATAATAATAAAATGCGTTTTATAAATTGTTATAACAAATTTTTAATATAAATATTTTTTAAAATTTGCTTATTTATATAAAAGTTTTTTAAGTTATATTTTTAACTTAAATAAAGTTAATAAATATATAGAAAAAGCCGATTAAAAAATTAAAATTAATTTAATTAATTATAATATTTAAGCTTAATTAAAATTATTATTTTTAATAAATAATATTTATTATAAATTAATTGTTTATTAATATTATAAAAATATTTAATTATTATATGCGCTTATAATATAAATAATAAAACTTATATATAAATGCTTAAAGGTTTAAAAAATTAATAAAGTTATTATTATTACATTAAATATATTATAACATTAATAGCTATATTTTTTAATAAATATATAAAAGTTTAAAAAAACTATTAAAATTATTATTATTATATTATTTATAATAAAGTTTAAATGTTAATTATATTAAAATAAATAAAATATAAACTTAAAAAATAATTAAATTTAATAATTATAATAAAGTTTAAATAATATATCTTTTATTTTAACCGGACACTTAATTAAACCGGCCACTTACGTGATATATATAGCACCGGTAATTTTATATAAGGTACTACTTACCCCTCTTTTTAATAACTTGACAGAAAGTGGGCCTATAAACTAATAATTAATATATTTGAAATTCTTATTTAAAGAGGAATCCAATGGTATTTTCTATTATTTTATAGCTATTTTATTTAAGGCTGTATAAAAAATACGCTAAAATAATCCCTATAAAGTAAAGGTTTATAAGTGCACGCTTAAATAAAATAGCTATAAAATAATAGAAAATACCATTGGATTCCTCTTTAAATAAGGATTTCAAATATATTAATTATTAGTTTATAGGCCCACTTTCCGTCAAGTTATTAAAAAGAGGGGTAAGTAGTACCTTATATAAAATTACCGGTGCTATATATATCACGTAAGTGGCCGGTTTAATTAAATGTCCGGTTAAAATAAAGGATGCGTTATTGCTTATATTAAAAGTTGTTATTAATTAATAATTAAAAAATTATTAAAATTATAAAAATTAATAATATAAGTTATAATTATAATAAATTAAAACATTATAATAGTTATTATAAATTTAATTAAATATGAAATTAATTATTGCTTTAAGTTTTTCTCATTAATATATATATTTTATCACGTTTATTTTAAAGTTATTTATTAATAATATATAAAAATAAATAATTCCTAATTTAATTTAAAAAGCATGTTTTTTTTATAATTTTAATAGGTTTAATGTGGTTTACCAGTAGGCTAAACATATCACCTAACCGGACACTTTTTCTATCTCTTTTTGTAATATAACTTTAACGCGTAATAATTCTACAATTATAATGCTAAATTAATTTTAAGAAAGTCGAATTGCTTTAGCAATTTAAGCGACGCGAGGCGGACCAAACAAAATTAGCCAAAGGGCTGCTGCAAAGCTTTACAATATTTTACTATTTACTTTTAGCGACCGAATTAACAGCGCCCAACCTTAACGCAATATCCAGCCTTTATATTATAAATTAAACCTAATTAAAAAGGAGGTATTTTGCAAGTATATAATTGACTTGAATACCCGAGAAATGCCTTTTAAAATTGCTAGTGTAGAAAATATGGCCAATTTTTTGTTGCAGTTGCGCGGCGGCAAACCTGTTAGCAAGCACTAGGTCAGGCAATTTATTAACCGTAACCCAAACTTAAAAACAAAAATAAATCGGAAATACAATTATTAAAAAGCCTTTTGTAAAGACCTAGATGTTATTTCTAGGTGGTTTGGCTTAGTTGCAAATATAAAGGCTAAATATAGCATTTAAAATAAAAATATTTATAATTTTAACAAAACTGGCTTTATAATAAAAGTTATTAGCTTAACACTTATTGTTATATGTGTTAATAGGCGTGAAAAAGCGAAGTTAGTTTAACCTGGCAATTAAAAATAAGCAACGGCTATTAAATGCATTAATTTAAAAAGCTAGTGCATTTTGCCTTTTTTAATTATTTTAGGCTAATATCACTTTATAAACTAATTGCGCAAAAGCGGCTTGCTATTTAACTAGGTAATTAAACTAACTTTTAATGGCTAAACAAATAATAAAACAGGCCTAAACTAGGTTAAACACTTTAATAAATATACTAAAACGCGTATAAAAAGTTTATACCGCTTTTTAGTTTTTAATGGTTATAAAAGCTATATCTCGGCTAAATTTAAGGTATACTGCAAAAATAATAATATTATTACGCTTAGTATGCTTTCTTACTTATTTTACTTTTTTTAGCCTTTAAATATAGCATTTTATTTGCTTTTAAAATATGTTTATTTTAAAAAAATCAAATAATTTATTAAAGCATTAATAAATTATATAATTAAGCTTAAGTTTTTTATAGTATTTAAGGCTATACACTTTGCTATTTTTAAAGAAAAAAATATTAAATCTGGATTTAAAGCAGCTGGTTTAGTACCTTATAACCCGGACGAGGTAATTGGAAAGCTTGACGTACGTTTACGAACGCCTACCCCAGGCCCGTCGCGGCCGGAGACAGCCAGTACTTACAACCCCTAAATACCCTTGAACTCTTAACAAACAGTCCAGCACTTTACTTTTATTAAAAATAAGATTTTTACCTACTAAAAAAGCTTTTTAACACTAATTTTAAAAGCTGTAAACCAAATGGCAAAAGGTATGCAGGTTATAGCGCATTAAATAACCTTTATACGAAAAAAGCTTTACACTTTTCGAAAGGCTAATTAAGCGCTAGCAAAACGTTAAAAAGCTAAAAAGTCTTAAGTATAGCTTGAAAATGCTTTTATTATTAAGAAATCCCAGGCGCTACAAGACGAAAAAAATAAAGGTAAACGTTTAGCGACCGACAAAAGGGAAAATAAAGGTCTATTAAAACAGAAGGCAATAGGCGATAAGCATTGTAAAAATTGCGGTAAGGCAGGTCATAATTTAAAAACTTGCAAAGTTATTATAAAATTAAGCAGCAAGTTAAATAGCAATTAATTTAAATTGATTAAAGGTAGCATAATTAAGTTATTTTATTTTAAAGCAGTAAAAAGTGGTAAAAGTGTTCGGTTAAGTGATATGTCCGGCCTACTAGTAAACCATGTTATTAAATTAATGCATTATTAATGTTAATAATTAGCTATTTATTAAAATAATTATAAAGCTTAATAAAAAATAATATTTTTAAATAATAATATTAGTTAATATTATAATTGCAAATTAATTAAATTTAAAAATTAAAGAAAATGCTAGCAAAATTAATAATTAATATTTATAATTTTATATAAACGTAATATTATTTAAACTTGTTTATTTTTTGAAAATATTATTTATTATTATTTAGGTTTAAATAAATCTTTTCCTTTAAAGCTTATTATTTAAAAAAAAAACTTTAAATTAAAAGTAAATAATGTAAAAAAACTGCTATATTAATATTTTATTAACACTTTTAAAAAGTTTTTTTTTATTGTTTTTAAATTTATTAAATTTTTTTTTTAAAGTTTTTTTTGTTTTTATTTTTTATTTTTTTAGTTTTTTTAAAACATTTATTATTTTTAAATGTTTTATTTTTATTTATAAAGTTTGTTTTTTTTGCAATTTAATAAATATAAGTTTATAATTTAAGCTTTAAAAAATGTTTAAAATTATATAATTTTATAAAGTGCTAAAAGTTTTATATAATATTTATTATAAAAAATTTAATAATAAGTTTATTTTATTTAGTTTATTTAATTAAAACAAGTTTTTTAAATGTTATAACGTGTTTTATTATTAAGTGATAAATATTATTAAGTGATAAAAGTTTTAAGCATTATTTAAGTTGCAATATAAAAAAAATAACTATAATGCAATTAAATTACTTTAAATTAATTAACATTTTTTTTATTAAATGTATTTACATTTACTATATAAATGCGCGCATTATAACCGGTGTTGCCGCATATGCCATAATAGCGCGCGCGCGCAGATGCCCTCACCTAACAACCACTTTTTTCACTATTTTCTTAATCTACTTAATCACCACCCTTTTTAAAAACCTAGAGATTTATTCCCTTAAATCGAGTAAATACTTTTCTAGTTTATAATTGTTTATTTTTTATTTTTTAACGTTTATTAAAAATATAGTTAGCTTTTTAAAGCTTAGCTATTTTATTTAATATTAACGTTTGCTTATGCAGTAAATAATATATAGCTTTTGATAATAAGTTTACAGCATTAATAATTTTGCTAGGTAAGCTATTTTAATGCTTAGCAATTTGGGTTTTTAAGTAAATAGTTTGCAAAACAGCTTTTTTAATAATAGTAAAGGTTTTTAAAACCTAAACAGTAAAAAATAACTCAGGCTTTAGCAACGGTGTAAAAAAAATTAACATAACATTAAGCTTTAAAATAATAACTTCCAGGTTAAATAAAATAAAGCCAGTGACCTTAAACCTAAACGTAATGTTTACAGGTGTTATTATTTAAGTATAAGCCTTAAAAAACGCAGGTAAAAAGTTCTCCTTTAAAATATACATTATACCTATTTGCATAATATTGCTAATTTTAATACTATACGCCTTTTTTAACAAGCTAAAACATGCCACGTTTAAAAGCTAAAGTTTATAAAAAAAATGCGCAAGCATTATTTTGGTAAAAATACTATTTTTTTAGCAATAGTTTTTAAATTTTTCTAAATAATAGCTTTTATAACTATTAAAAATAAAAAAACATTTTATGCCTATTAAATATAATTAAGTATATTTATTAAAGTGTTTAATTTATTTTAAACTAAGATTATTATTAATCTAGCTGTTATATAAAACCGTAATTTGCCATTTAGGTGGTAAAAAGCTATTGCAATACCAAAAGGCAAAGTGGGTTTTCCCCTTTAAAATAATAAAAAGCAGCATTAATTAACCCTGTGAATTAATTAAACAAACAGCTGTAAATTAATTTCAATTGCCTTGCTAGGCTTGCTTAAGCCTATTTTGCTTTTTAATACTTATTATAACTATATTAGTTATAATCATGCCTATTATAAACCCTGTTTTATTAAAATTGTATATATTCTTTTTTGCAATGCTTTAACGCTTAATAGTTTTTTTTATGCGTTTGTAATACACGTTATATTTGGTAGGATCTTTATAGAGGACTCGGCTATAGTCGATTCAACGGTTTAAACGCGTTCGAAAGGCTGGTATACGGTTTATAAAGCGCGTTGTCCAGCACTTTCCAACAGGTTGGCTACCCCGCTTAGCCAATAGTCGGTTGGCCATATCTTAAACATAACACACCTAAAAAAAAACCACTTTTAAATTTAGGTAAATTATAAACTATATAATCGCCTGCTTTTTAGAGTCGGTTAATTTTAACTTTATATTTTTGCTGCCGCGCCGAGGCGCAACACCAGCAATTTTGCAGCGGAAGGTCTTGTTAAAAATGCTATACATTTTCGCAAGCTTGTAAATAAAAATGTAAAGGTCGCGTTTAAAAGCGCTAGCAGCAGTTAATAACCTAGCTTTTTTTAACGCATGGTTTATTATTATAGGTAAAAAAAATAAAGTTTAAATAATAAAAAGTAGGAAAACTTAAAACTTTTATCACTTAATGATATTTGTCATTTAATGATAAAACACGTTAAAATAATTATTATATTAATTAATAAATTTAATAATTGCTTTTTTTTTAAATGTTTTAATATAAAAAGTGAAAATTTAACATTTAAAGCAAAAGGTTTTTATATTTTTAACAAAAATAATGTTTTTTATATAATTATTAAGCTTATATAAATTAATAATTATTTATAATGCTTAAAAAAAGTTGTTAATTTAAATTATATTATTTTTTAAAATTTTAATAAAAGTATTTTTTATTATTTATAAAATAATAGTTTATTTTAAATTAAAAAACTTTTAAATTAATTTAAAACTTTTAAAAAACTATGGTATTTTTATTGCTTTAAATATAATTATTAAAGCTTATAGCTATTTTTTATAATTATTATTATTTTTAAGTTTTTAAAAATTATTTAAATTAATTATTTTTTTTTCCAGTTTATAATTTAATTAATTGAAATTAAAAAAATAATTAATAATTAATAAAAATATAAGTTTTTATTTAAATTTTTTTAACGTAGTAAAAAATAAAGTAAAAATATTTTTAATATTTTTTATTATTTAATTTATAGCTTTTATAATTTATTAGTTTTATATAATAAAATCTTTTAATCTTTTAATTAATATATAATGTTAAAATATTAAATTATTAATAATTTAATTTAATTAAGCTTTTTATTATTTTTTTAATTATTATTAAATAATTAAAAAAGGATTTTTTAAAAAGTCGTTTAAGTTTATAATATTTAAATTTATTATATTTTATATAAAATTAATTATTATTTTGCATTTAATTATAAATTAATATAACATGGTTTATAAGCGAGCGATATATTTAAGCAAGCAACGCACTTTTCTTATAAACGCGTTGGTTTAACTTTGTTGCGTAATAATTCCTTAACAACATAATGTCAAATAAAACTAAAAAAGCTAAAATACTTTTTGCTATTTAGGCTATTAATTCCTGTTAAAAAATTAGCATTTAACACGCTTGTAAAATCTATTAACTTTTTAAAAGCACCGTATGTTATAAAATAAACGGTCGCACTGTACGAGACGAAACCCGCGCTAATATGCATAAACTTAATCTAATTAAAGAGAATGTTCTTTTTAAGTATATACTTAATTTAAATAAGCGAGGATATTTTCCTGCTTATGTTATTATAAAAAATATGGCCGATTTTTTCTGCGATTTGTGTAGCGCACCTTCGGTTAGCAAACACTAGGCTTATAACTTTGTTAATTGTTATAAAAAGCTTTAAACGTAGTTTATGCGTTTTTATAATTATTAAAAGGCATTATGCAAAGATTTAAAGATTATTGGTATATAGTTTAAGCGTTATATGCGCGTAAAAACGCAATATAGCATTTATAATCACAATATTTAAAACTTTAACAAAATTGGGTTTATAATAGGCCAAATTTGCGCATATATAGTTATTACACGCGCTAATTAACGTAAAAAGCGTAAAGCAGTGCAGCTTAATAATAAAAAATGGTTAATAGTAATTTATGCTATTAATTTGCATAGTTTATTTATTTTGCTGTACTTTATCCTTTAAAGCGTTTTTTATTTTTAGCATTAATATAAAAACATTAATTTTTTAACCAATTAAGTATTTAATACTAGTTTTAATAAATAAACAAACAATAATATAAAATTAAAATAAGTAAAACATTTTAATAAGCATATTTAATTGTTATAAAAAGGCATATATTAATTATTAATGCTAAATTAGCATAAAAGTTATATATTAGCTAAGTTTAAAAAGTATTGCAAAAAATAAAATATTATAACTATTTTTTTGCCTTTTTACTTGTTACATTTAATTTAATTACTTAATATTAAGCTTTATAATATTTTAAAGTAGGCGTATAATTGCTAAATTAATAAATTTGTTAAGTTATACGTTAACTATATTATTAAGCCTAAGTTTTTTATTGCGTTTAAAAAAGCCTACTTTGCTATTTTTATAAAATCAAATATTTTAAAAGGTTTTTAAAGGTTAGGATTAATGCCTTACAATTTGCAGGCTGTGATTTTAAAGCTAAATATGCGATTATAATTACCAACGCTAATTTATAATACTATTAAGCTACTTAATCTTTAAGTTTTTTAAATGCTAAAAATTATTAAAAAAGCAACTACACAGTTAACTTTTATTAAAAGTTAAATTTTTAGTTACTAAAAAAATTTTCTAAGGTTAATTTTAAACGCTATTAATTAGCTTGCAAAGTTAAATTAAATGTTAGCGCATTAACTAACCTTTATAAGCAATAAAAACCAAAAGCTTTGCAAAGCAAATAAAGCACTAAGCAAGCGCCGAAAAGGCAAAAAAAGGCGCTTATAAAATGGATATAGTTTTACTGTAAAAGATGTAATTAATTTGTTTGCCCAAAAGGATGCGCAGGATTTGGTACGGTCGCAAACGTCGAGAAATCGTAGTAGTGGTAAGTCGAGTTTGCCGCGCCAGCGACAATGTGGACGGTGCGGCAAAACCGGCCACAATGCTAAAACTTGTGATAAGAAAATAAAAACAAGTAATAAATTAAAATTTGATTAATTTTTAATTATAACTACTTTAATTGTGAAATTATTAATGATTAAACTTAATAATATGAAAAAAATATGTTGCTTGCTTAAATGCATTGCTTGCTTATAAAACACGTTATAATAAAAAGTGAAATTTAATAATAAAAATATAAAAAGTTTTAATTATTATTACGAACCAACAGCGGGCAACCTGTTGAGAGGCCACGGTGACTAGTAAGGGGCATGCGGCTGGACCAGGAGACAAGCCACAGCCGGAATGCATGCCCAAGTCACGTGATGGGCTCAAAGGGCTCAAGGGGCTCAAGGGTTTGAGCCGGGCGAGCCAGGTGAGCCAGACGGGCTCCAGGGGCTCGAGGGGCTCAAGGGCTTGAGCCGGGTGAGCCAAATGAGCCATAAGGAATTGGTGAAGGAAGGACTGTTTATATAATAGACCAACGTTTCCTATGTATTTAGTTGTAGTTCTTACTTTACAATTTAATTTAAGCATACAGCGATTTTTTGGAATAGCTGTGTGAGAGTTATCTTTTAACGACTACTTAGTTACGACCCGACTGTACAACGTTTGCACCTTAGGCATAATTTAATACGTGGAGCTTCGAGTATTAACGCCTTTACAAACTAATGGTTTGTTACAATATAAGCGTATAAAAGCGTGTTTAATATATATTATAAATAATTATTAGCTTAAAAATATAATAATAAAATTGCAAATAGTTTTAAGATTTATTTAACAATAGTTAAACAAATTAAAAGTGTGTTACATTAAGGTAAACCTTTATAAAAATCGTATAAAGCCGTATAAAGGTTATATAAGCTATAAAAAAACTTTTAGCCGCGCGCACTTATATATAAAAAGCTTTAATTAAAATAGCTTCACTTAAGTCCTTTTAATTTATATAAAATATAAAGCTTCGTATCTGACCTAGTGAGTGCCCACTTAAGTGTGAGAGTATTGCTTTATATAGCGCAGTATATACTCTGATGTTATAGTTTAGCTTCGCTCGATACCAGTACTGATCAATGGAATATCTGCGGATCTTATCTAACCGCATTCATGAAGTTATGCGAAGGAGCGGTGAGATACAAAAAAAAAAAGCTATTGACATGGAGGAAAACTATTAAACTCCGCTTACCACATTGTTATGTCAGAATTTCAGCTCTCTAAGGTCGCATAAAAATGCATACTCGACGACAAACTCATGCAGGCTCTCGGGGGCAGAACCTGTGGCGGGGGGACAATGCTACCGACGCCTTCTCAGCGATAACGGTTTATAGGCTGATCCGAGACAGACAGAAGCCTGGCGGCAATTTAGGTGTATACGTAATCAGATAATATGAAAACTGTTGAATTGAGTTTCGCGCTTTAAGTATCGTTCTCTTCTCAAGGCCCAAGTTCTTACAATGCCTTGAGCTCTCATTTAGAACTTCTCAAGGAGAAATCTTAAAATGCCTCAAAACAATACCTGCACTGGAGAAACGAAAGCCGGCATTCCATGTCAGGCATGGGCTAGGAATGGACGTGTCCGCTGCCGACATCACCCGCATCAGTCACAAATACCCATCAGAAATCATGTTGCTAACAGCAGCAATACAAACTCTGAGGAAGAAAAAGTCACATTTCAAAGTAATGATGAGTCTCGCATGTATAACGCAACAAACGGTACGCAGAACAACGGTTCGGGTAGTGGGAACCAGTTTCCTGGGGCGAGCATCACCGGAGACGTGAACATCTCGAGTAACAGCAACACAAATTGTGGAAATCATACAATTAACAACACAACACAGATAGCTCACGAGGCAACGGCCGTGGAACAGAAGGTAAGTTTTCCAGATTTGGGAAGTAATCTGTATATTCTACTGACAAAACTATTGGAAACTTCCAGCTGCCAGAAACGCGCCAAGAATTTCATTTCTATGTCGCAAACTTTACTTCTAACAACCTGCGTGGGTTTGAATTTGACTATGAGGAGCTTGCGAAGAGAGCAGCCGATATAATGGAGAGCGACAACAACAACAACAACAACAACTTTGCCCTAGATCGAAACCTCATTCACAAAGTTGTCAAACTTGGCTTGTTCGATTTCATGGTTTTCTGCGGTAAGGAACCACACGATCATCTCCTTCAAGAGCAACGTTTAACATAGCAGAATTAGACAATAGCAGTTCCATGCGAAGAAAACAGCGGGTACTAGAGGATACGCTCAAACGATTGGCCAAGATCGCAAACATCCTTACACCAACAGGGATTTCTATCCGGTTTCTCCATTCTACCAGAGATGAAAACGGCAACTACGATGGATTATCCTCCAACGATATCGAAAAGAAGTTCAAGGAATTACGGTTCAAAAAAGGTTCGCAGTTAGGAACCGCGGTGGATCGAAAGATCATCAAGCCCCTGGCTGAGAAGGCGGAGCGCCACAAGCTCAAGAAGCCCGTGATTGTGATAATCATCACTGATAGCGAGGTGAGTTACCATGTGGACACTCGTTATGAGTACATATATACTCATCCGTTTGTTCCGAGCAGCCGCATGGAGAGGACCCTGACACGCTCATGAATGCGATATTTACTTGCAAGGGATCCAACACTATCAAATCCCTTGGGCGTGCAGCCGTCGTGTTCGTTGTCACCCGGATTGGGAACTCTGCATCAGCCACAAGATTCCTGGACAGGCTTGCAAACGCGGAGAAAACCAGGGGAATGGTCTACTGCTCCACAGAAAGCCTCGACCAGACGAAGCATGCAGATGGGCGTGCGTTATCCCCGCCAGGTGATACGACATCGAAAGTGAACGAATATGAGAGAGAGAGCCTTGCCTTCGTGAGTAGTCCACCGACTTATACGAACCAGGTTGAAATGTGTGTTAATTATGCTCTTATCAATCCTAGGTGGTTGAGTTATTGTTTTCTGCCTTGCCGAGCAGCTGATCTGACTCCCTGTCAGCATGCTATATTTTGCATCAATATATCCTGCAGGCTGAGATGAGATTCCAAATGTTGTAAGTATTCTGTTTTACCGCAAGTTCCGCGCCCTAAATTGATCACGCATTATGACTGGGGTCTCTCTTTGAAGCACCCCTAATTACAAGGCTAACAGTATGCTCAAGGCACATTTTGAGCAACTGCTCAACCGAAGCTATATCAGATGAACCAGTGGCCCCTATAGATATAATAAAGCCAGCCGTAAGGATATCGATCATATCTGGAGGAGATACTTAGACTATTGGTTGAAAAAGGGGGGCGTGAAATAAGTTTTGTAAGAAAATGTGAGTGAGATTTGTGCTCGGAACACGTGATGCGATACATTGTTAAGAACTGGCTGGGTGGTAGCCTGTTTAACGAGGGTAGGAGGCTGGACCAGGAGACAAGCTAATATAGCGAGGGACAACCGGCCATGTGATGTGTGGGTTGGTGGAGCAGGTAGTATCAAATATAAGCAATGACTGTAATTGCGCTAAGTGTTATATATCATACCGGGTTTCAATATGTATAATTATTTTTATAAAGTTTAATATTTATAAAAATATTAAAAGTAAATATAACCATATTATTTTTTCTTATTAATACATTATTAATATTAGTTCCCCTTTTACGCTGAATGGGAGGCAGAGTACACCCCCACGTACCCATTGATTATTGAAAGCTAAACGAACAATATGGCTCGCTTGTCAGTGAACGAAACTGTGCGCTATGGCATGACCGCTCCTGCAACTGACGGCCAATGATCGCGTCAACTATGGGAAGCTCTGACTAGGGGCCAGAGCGATAAGGGCCTGGACATTCGAATATTATCTGGCCGCATGCTCATCTTAGCACAACCGAGTTTTTCTCTAGGCGCAAAGGTCACGCAGCTTTTTGACGATACACCCCCGGGAATTCAAGACAAGTACCCATGGACGGCCGTAACAACCTGTACAATAATATAACTAAGCTGTCGTACTTGTCTTCGCTACTTTCTAGATTTGCCAGTGCGTTGATGGCACTAGCAGGTGACAATCATATAAAACCCGAGAGTAAAATCGTCAACTCTGATAGCGAGTCTAGCTCAGCTGTAAGTGTTTCTTGACTCTATTTACCTTTCCTTCCCACTGGTCCCGACATCTCGGCACATGTATTTTTGGAAGTAACCCACAAGGGTAATTCCTGATTTTAATTGTTGTTCAGATTGCTGTAGCGGTCAACGAGGCCAGAGGCCTGACCGCCTCCAACATTGGGTTGATACAGGGCGAGTCGGCACCCAACCCGTATGCGGTTCGCCAACCCTCTCGACAGTGATTGGCGTCGTTTCAAATTCGTGATACCTAGATAGTTTAGGTTCGTTACATTTTCTAAAGGTATCTTTATAATCTATCAGAGAACATATATATAAGCAGTGGTAGAAGATCAGCCAATGGAACCCTCGCGCAACATGTATATATACATGCCCAAACTTGATCCCGAAGCCATCTGGTTCGTTCTAGGTTTCACAAGCTCAATAGGATCGATGAGTTTGGTCAAGCCTTAGCCCCCATTGGCCAGAACCCGCGTATAGATGGCTCTCAACTACGAGCCGCGGACCATCATGCTTGAAGGTGGTCAGGAGTATGCCAGCACAGTTTTCAAGGACAGTGCCGCACAATGCAAGTTCCTACAGCTTTCACCGCAGGTCAATCACAATGTGCGCCTTGATGCCAACTTTATAGGGCACATTGCTTGATGACCCACAAGATGAGGTCAATCATTTCAGGAGACGGAAGCCCCAGCCAACAACCTGGTGCCGGCAACCTGGGGCGTAGCTTCTGGGTGGGAGAACCCGATTAGAGATTATAATAAATTTGCCAAATAACACTTTCTATCGTGGGATATTCTTCGGCGGCCCACTTAGTTTGAGTAAAACATATGGTCTGCTTAAGCTTGCATCCTCGTTAAAGAGGCAGTCGAATTAACTTTCAGGGATCTATGTAATATAGAAATGTACTGAGTCTTCGCGACTCACGAGATAGTAAGTCCATATAGAAATTCATTCACCATGGCCATCTTTCCTGGGGGTAAAAGTACGCGCATTAACTCGCCGCGTCATCTCACTCTCCGGCACTCACGGCGCATTGCCGCCGCACATCGCCATAAATCAAAGCTAATAGCTGGAATCGTTGACGTCGCCGAAGATGAGGTAGATCCGCTACCACTAGGACAGCAAAAGCTGAATTCATACTGGGCTCCAGGGCTTCAAGCTGGCCCGAAACACAATATTTCCGTGACGCAAAGCATCGACGCACCGACAAACGAGACACTCTCCCTTGAGGCTGAACGGGTTTTTTTGTTGACGCGCTGTAGTTCTTACGGACTCGCATCTACTATGGGAGCGTCTCGGGAAGCCTCAACAAGGTACTTATCTCGAGCTGAGGAGGTTAAGGTCCCCCGAAGCAGGGGCACAGAGAGATCTCGTGCGCAATCGTGTTCCGTGGCTCGTCATATTCTCCTTCTCACAGAACGAGCTGCGCCTATCGCCCGAAGACTTGGGTGGACCAAACAATATCTTCCGCAATACCAGCGACGGTGTCGCGAAGCCTGTCAAGCAGTCAGCAACTATGACAATAGGCAAAGAATAGCATTAGCAAGTGGCGAAGACATACCCGTATTCAGTATTGTTGTCAGCAACCGATCTGGTACTCTCAACAACGCCACACCAACAACTATGTATGCGCATCTCGTATCTATGGAGGGTGTCGAGGATTTGGGTTGGCCAAGTCCTAGTCACCAATACCATCCCCCACCCCTCGCCCGAACACACCCCTTAGCGAAACGGCCAAACCTTAGCCCCTTTACTAGAATTACACTTAATTAACTTATATGCATTTTTGATATAAATATTTTTTAATTTATATAACTAACTAGTTATTTAGTTTTATAATTCTTTGTTGCCTTTAGATGGGCGCTTAAAGGTACAAAAGGCGCCCCGCCGCGCTAGGCCTTGTAGGTGATGACTGTTGGTTCTCTTGCATTAGTATACTAGCCACCTGAACTGCTTTCTACCTCTGGCCAGAAGCCACTGCAAAAATAAACCACACACATGGCGGTTACCACCTAAACTTTAGTACTTTACGAGCTTGTAATGCAGCCAAATAAAGTTCAAGAAATATGAGGTCTTACACACATAGATAAACAATAAGAAAATAATTGTTGTCGGCAAATTTTTTAAATTTTTTTTTCAATTTTTTAAAATGTTGTATAGTTTAGTTATTGAATATCTAATATAATAGTACTGTTTTCACTAGTAGATGGTGACCCGCCACCTGTGTGGTTTGTTTTTCCACCCGCTCTGCTCCGGCCTCGAGTTCTGTCCACCTTCCCTCTTAACACCAAAACTCTCAATCAGTCGACCACAGGCGACAACTCCCCAGCGCCTTTGCACCCAGTTGCGAAATGGCCTGGAAGATAACGAAGAGTAAGTCATGCATCCTCTCCTACATCAGTCGTCCCTGATGAGAGCAGTGCAAGTGATGCAAGTATATCACTAGATTTCGCTTGTCGTCTGTCCTCTCATCACAAGACACCATCGATACTGACACGGCCTCCAGAGCTGAAGGACACCCATTTCGGTCCATTGTCTAGCTTTTCGAGCTTCTCCTCCACTTCTCGTGCTGGCCAAGACAGGGACAAGGACGACAAACTAGTGGCCTCTAGCTCGGATAGTGCCGCTTCAACGACCGCCAGTAGTCTGCGTACGTTCCAACTTTAATCTAATGCCTTACAATTCGCTGACCGCTGCAGTCAACTCAGAACCTCTCAGCCAGGCTTCCGTGGTCAAGCCTGCGAAAGCGGGGGTTCTTGTCGTTACCCTTTACGAAGCCCGTGGCCTTTCGTTACCCGAGCAATATCAAGATGCCTTCACATCGCAGTATCCCACCAATTCCCACTCGACCGGCGATGCACAGAGCATGACTATCTCCAGTCGATTGACTCCATCTCAACCTCAAGCTGCTCCCTCAGACCGCCGCCTTGATCGGCCTCAGACCTCATCGGGACGCGGGTTCAAAGGAATTCCCGCCACCCACGGACGAGTATCTGGCAAATACATGCCGTATGCCTTGGTGGACTTCGACAAGATGCAAGTATTTGTCAACTCTATCGATGGGAGGCCTGAGAACCCTCTCTGGGCTGGCTCAAACACACAGTACAAGTTTGATGTCTCACGCGTCGAAGAGCTAACGATTCATCTTTTCATTCGAAACCCCACCGCCCCGCCCGGTTCGGGCCGCACCCGAGATATCTTTTTAGGCGTCATTCGTCTTAATCCAAGGTTCGAGGCGAAACCAGCACTGGAAGAGGAGGCATCGCGCAAGGAGGACAGTGATAAGCTAGCCTCGGAATTCAGCGGTATAGGGTGGGTTGACATCCAAAACGGAACAGGGAAACTTCAGATCGGTGTCAACTATACAGCCAATGATATAGGCAAGCTCAATGTCAACGACTTCGAACTATTGAAAGTGATTGGAAGAGGCAGCTTCGGCAAAGTCATGCAAGTGAAAAAAAGGGACACACGCCGCATTTATGCTTTGAAAACAATCAGAAAAGCCAAGATTATATCTCGCTCTGAAGTGACCCATACTCTTGCTGAACGGTCTGTCCTTGCTCAAATCAACAATCCTTTTATCGTTCCTTTGAAATTCACTTTCCAATCTCCGGAAAAGCTCTATTTCGTTTTAGCCTTTGTTAATGGCGGGGAATTATTCTACCATTTATCCAAAGAAGGACGGTTCGATATCAATCGCTCTCGCTTTTATACTGCTGAACTCCTCTGCGCACTTGAGTGTTTACATGGCTTCAATGTAATCTACCGGGATTTGAAGCCTGAAAATATTCTTCTTGATTATCAAGGCCATATTGCGCTTTGTGATTTTGGCTTATGGTATGACTTTCTCGTTTCTTCTTGGCCCGTTTGGGTAAAATTATCGCGCCTGCATACTCTAGAAAGATGATAGCATTAGCCGAACGTTGACTATAAGGAGTTTTTGCTGACTCTTAGTTTCTTGTAGCAAGCTACAGATGAGAGATGAAGATCAGACGAATACATTTTGTGGTACTCCTGAGTATCTCGCTCCTGAGCTATTACGTGGTGAAGGTTATAACAAAACTGTGGACTGGTGGACTCTTGGGGTCTTGCTATATGAAATGCTAACAGGGTTGCCACCCTTTTACGATGAGAATACTAATGAGATGTATCGCAAGATTTTGGCCGAACCATTGCATTTTCCAGGTCCTGACGTTGTTCCGCCTGCGGCTAAAGATCTCCTTACAAAACTGCTCAATCGAGACCCAACCCAACGACTCGGGGCAAATGGTTCAGTGGAAATCAAATCACATCCATTTTTTCATGCGATCGACTGGGGAAAGCTCCTGCAACGAAAGTATGAGCCAACTTTCAAACCCAATGTAGTATGTTTACATTCATCTGTCTACCTACCCAGATTTAGTGAAGCTCACAGCTAGTCTTCTACGTTCAGGCCAGTGCCCTCGATACAACCAACTTCTCTCCCGAATTCACGTCAGAAGCTCCCCAAGACTCTTACGTCGATGATCCCGTCCTTTCTCAATCGATGCAACAACCCTTTGTGGGCTTCAGTTACCACAGACCTGTTCCTGGGCTGAATGATGCAGGGGGTAGTATCAAGGACCCGTCTTTCTTGGACGATTTAGATGATAGAAGATAGGGCCTGCTTCTCAGTGTCCTTGAATCACCACTAGCAAAAGGAAGCTAGCGGACATGCACGGCTTTAGGTGCATCTTGAGGAGGACGGAGTGTGGTGAGCATCGAGTGTCCTCACTGTCCGATGATTGTGATATCGTGGTGGAAGAGTAGATTAGACATGCTTTCATTCATTATTTTGTGTCAGGTTCAGGCTGTTCATTTAGTCATTCGTCACTCGTCTTGTACTCATGTTGCAATAGGCTTGACTCCTTCACAGCGATACCTAAAGTTAGACCAATGCCATTTAAGCGTCTACAGGAGCGGCTGGTTCGCTATGAAACATGGAAATTTCCCCAATCCAACAAGCAAATCCAGCGATTTCGGTGATTAACCTGGGTATTAACTCGGTACAGCGAAAAGTTGCCGCGTCAGATAGCTGCGCCTTTTGTATCTCATACTTAACGCTACTACTGCACTGTAAAACTATCATTCCTATAGTCTCGATCCAGAGGCATCCCGGCTATCACAGCAGGAATAATTATAAGCTCCTACTCCGTACAGTAAGTGAGCATTAAATGTTAGTCTAGAGCGATTGTGCTGTTTTGTTCGAATTTCTTCAATGTAAGCACCTAGCCGCTCTGCGGTTTCATTTCCCTTAATATATTGTACCGGTGGGATCAACATGCCGATAGAAAAATAAACACCGCAGTTATTTGCACATGAAATTCTGTTATCAACATATGAACTTAAACCTTATCTGGTAAAGTAAGCTAGTCGTCTTACAACGCCGCTTTTTTATACAAATCGGGATAGTTTAAATACCGGCTGGTATTTCAAGTAAAATAACTACCTACTTATTTATCTAGCTTAGCGTTCACTATAGTTAAAGTAATTTTAGTTTTAACAAATAATTTTAATGTTATAATTGTAAATAAAAAATAAAATAAAATATTTATAGCAAAAAAAAATAATTTTTATAAAATAAAAATATAAATTTAATTTATAAATTATTTAAAAATATTATTTTAATTTAAATGCGTTAAAATATATTATTTGCTAAATTAAAATTATTTTAATTATAATAAACGTTAATGCATTTTTTATTTAAGCTAGGTATTTAATTAAGCTAATTATTTTTTAATTATATTTAAAAGTTTATATATAAAAATAATAATAACTTAGCAAAAAATAAGCTTATAAATTAATAATTAATATATTTAAAATTTTAATTAGAAAAAATTTAATGGTATTTTTTATATATTTAACGCATCCCTCACTTAAGCTAAACACCTAATTAAGCTAGCTATTTACGTAATATATATAACACCGGTAATTTATATAAGGTATTACTTACCCCTTTTTTTAATAACTTAACAAAAAATTGGTTTATTAATAATTAATATATTTAAAGTTTTTATTTAAAAAGGAATTTAATGGTATTTTTTATTATTTTATAGCTATTTTATTTAAGCGTGCATTTATAAAACTTTATTTTACAAGGATTATTTTAGCTTATTTTTTATATAGCCTTAAATAAAATAGCTATAAAATAATATAAAATACCATTAAATTCCTTTTTAAATAAAAAATGCGTTATTATTATTTTATTTAATAATATTTTAAAAACCACGCTAAAGTTTTAGCGTGGTTTTAAGTGCATTTATAAATAAAATAATAATAAATTTATAAAAAATATCATTAAATTTATTTTTAAATAAAAATTTTAAATAATATATTTTTTATTTAAATTAAATATTTAATTAAATTAACTATTTTTTTTTTAAATTATATGTATATAAAAAAATTCTTTATTTTTTTACTAATAACAATAATTTTTTATTATAAAAAAAACAATATATAGTTTGCGTTTTAAGATTTTAAACGCATTTTTAAGCTATTTATATAATGTATTGCTTAAATTTATAATATTTTTTGCGTAATATTTGCTAATTATATAAATAATTTTTAATTTATAAATAAAATATTATATTTAATAGCTTAATTAATTAAAAATAAAATTTAAAAAGAAAATATTTATAACTTTAATAAAATTAAGTTTATAATAAATAAAATTATATTTAAAATAATTATAATTTTATTTAAATGTAAAAAAAAGCTATATATAATTAAATAAAATAATATAAAATAAATTATAATTATTTAAACAATTTTATTATATAATTAAATTATTTTGCTTTATATTATTTTAGCAAAAAAAAACTATTTTATATTTTAATTTAAAAATAAAAATATATTAAATAATTAAAAAATCATAATTATAAAAAATAATTAAATAATAAACAAATAAAATATAAATTAAATTAAACATTTTAATTAATATATAAAGCTTTATATAAAAAATTGCTATTGTTTTTTTTAATAGCTATAAAAGTTATTATTTATATAAATTTAAGTTATATTATAAAAAAAATAATATTATTACTTTTTACATGTTTTTTTATTTTTTTATTATTTTTAAATATTTAATATTAAAATATTTAACTTTTTAAAATAATTATATAATAAGTAAATTAATTTATATATATATATATATAACGTAGTTTATTAATAAGCCGTTTATATTACCAAGTCGCCCATTTTTTTTTGTTTTTAATCTTTTTAACTTTAATGCGTAATAACTTAACCAATACTATGTTTAATAGCTCAAAAGAAAATCAAATCGCTTTAGCGATTTAAGCAACACGTAATTCCGATAATCCTTTTAGCCAGAGATGCGCTGCTGCTATATATAATGTACCACATAAGACCTTACGCAACCGAATCAAAGGTCGCAAACCAAGACACGAAATCTGAAACCCAGGGCTTAAACTAGATGCAATTGAAAAGAAGGCACTGCACAAGTATATAATTGATTTGAATACCCGAGGAATGCCTCCTAGGATCGCTAGTGTGGAAGATATAGCCAATCTCCTGTCTCAGTCGCGCAGCGGCGAACGCGTCGGCAAGCATTGGGCCAGGCGATTTATCAACTGCAACCCAGATCTAAAGACTAAAATAAATCGGAAATACAATTACCAGAGGGCTCTTTGTGAAGACCCAGGTGTTATTTTTGGTTGGTTTGGCTTGGTTGCAAATATAAAGGCCAAATACGGCATCTAAGATCAGGATATCTATAATTTTGACGAGACTGGCTTTATAATGGGAGTTATCGGCTCAACACTTGTTGTTACACGCGCCGATAGGCGTGGGAAGGCGAAGTCAGTCCAGCCTGGCAATCGGAAATGGGCAACGGCTATTAAATGCATTAATTCGGAAGGCTGGTGCATCCCGCCCTTCCTGATCGTTTTGGGCCAATATCACCTTGCGAACTGGTCGCGCAAAAGCGGCTTGCCACTTGACTAGGTGATCAAACCAACTCCTAACGGCTAGACAAATAACAAAACAGGCCTAAACTAGGTCAAGCACTTTGATAAACATACTAAAACGCGTACAAAAGGTTTATACCGCCTTTTAATTCTCGACAGCTACGAGAGCTATATCTCGGCTAAATTTAAGGTATATTGCAAAGATAATAATATTATCACGCTTAGTATGCTTTTCCACTTATCCCACCTTTTTTAGCCTTTAAATATAACACTGTATTTATTTTTAAAACGTGTTTATTTTAAAAAAATCAAACAATTTATTAAAGCATTAATAAATTATATAACTAAGCTTAAGTTTTTTATAGCGTTTAAAGCTGCGCATTTTGTTATTTTTAAAAAAGAAAATATTAAATCCAGATTTAAAGCAGCTAGTTTAATACTTTATAACCCGGACGAGGTAATTGAAAAGCTTGACGTATGTTTACAAACGCCTACCCCAGGCCTGTCGCGGCCAGGGACGACCAATATCTACAACCCTTAAACACCCTCGAACTTTTAACAAACAGTCCAGCACTTTACTTTTATTAAAAGTAAGATTTCTACCTATAAAAAAAGCTTTTTAACACCAATTTTAAAAGCTGTAAACCAAATGGCAAAAGGTATGCAAGCTGTAGTATATAAGATAACTATTATGCGGAATTAAATTTAAATGTTAGAAAAAGCTAATATAGCCTTTTTAAAGCGCCGAAAAGCTAAAAAGTCTCGAGTATAACTTAAAAGGGCTTTTACGATTAAGGAATCTTAGGCGTTACAAAACAAAAAAGACAAATGTAAACGTTTAGCGATTAATGAAAGGGAAAAAAAAGGTTTGTTAAAACAAAAGGCGACGGGCGGCAGGCATTGTAGCAATTGCGGCAAATCAAGTTATAACTTAAAAACCTGTAAAATTATAATTAAATTAAATAGCGAATTAAATAGCGATTAATTTTAATTAATTAAATCGATTATAGTTAAAATATTTTGTTATATAATAGTAAAAAGTGGTAAAAGTGGGCAATTTAATAATATAAGCGGCTTATTAATAAACTACGTTATAAGTTATTTATATTAAAAAAAAAGATTTTTTAATTATATTTTTTTATATATTTAATAAAGCAATAATTTTAAATAATATATAAAAAAATTTAAAAAAACAAGTTTAATATTATATAATTTAAAATATATTATTAATTAATTAAATTATTTAATAAAATTTTAAATTAAACTTTTATTTTTTTTTAATTAAATTTTTATATAATTTTAATTTTAAATAATTTAATAAAAGCTAATTTTTTTTTTAAAATATATAAAGCAAAACATTATATAATATTATATTATTAAAAAAAAAATTAAAAGCTTTTGCAAAATAAATTATATATTTAATAAATATTGCTATATAAAGCAAATTAAATTATAAAATGTAAAATTTTATATTATTAAAAATATTAAAAATAAAATAAAAGTATAAAATATTATTAAAATAAAAAGTTATATTATACGTAATAATAATTATTATATAAAAAAAAATTTGCGCTAAATATTATAAGCTTTATAATAAGCTTAGTTATAATATATAAACGTATAAAAATATTATAAAAATATTTAACAAATTAAATTTTAATTAATTTAATTAAATTATATAAATAATTATTAAAATATTTTTACATATATATATAAAGTTTTATTTAAATAGCTAGCTTAATTAAATGTTTAGCTTAAATAAAAAATACATTATATTAATTATTAAATTATAGCTTTAATATTTATTAAAATATATAAGCTTTTTTAATATATTTTTATATAAAAAATTAAATAATTAGCTTAATTAAATCATTAACTTAAATAAAAAATATATTAAATAAAATTATATTTAAAATAATTATAATTTTATTTAATAATATATTAAATAATTAAAAAACTATAATTATAAAAAATAATTAAACATTAAATAAAGAAAAAATAAATTAAATTAAATATTTTAATTAATATATTAAACTTTATATAAAAAATTATTATTGTTTTTTTTTAATAATTATAAAAGCTATTATTTATATAAATTTAAGTTATATTGCAAAAAAAATAATATTATTACTTTTTATATGCTTTTTTATTATTTTTATTATTTTTAACAATTTAATATTAAAATATTTAGCTTTTTAAAACAATTATATAATAAGCAAATCTTTTTTTTTATATATTATATAACGCATTTTTTATTTAAGTTAAACATTTAATTAAGCTAGCTACTTTTTAATTATATTTAAAAGTTTTATTAAAATTAATTATTTAATTATTAATGTATTAAAAAACCGTAAGGCGTACGGTTATAAAGATAAAATTAATTTAACGGCTATATTAAAAATAAGTTAATTTATTTTAAATATATTTAATTAAAATATATGCAAAGTAGGACTTATTAAAATTATTATTTTATTAAATGCATTTTGCAAAGGTTTACTTTAAATATATTTAATTAAAAATGCATATAAAATAAAACCTATTAAAATTATTACTTTATTAAATATATTTTACAAAGGTTTACTTTAAATATATTTAATTAAAATGCATATAAAAAAATCTATTAAAGCTAATAATTTATTTAATATTATTTTATTAAACTTATTTTATAAAAATAATATAATAAAAAAAAAAAAAATTAAATATATTTTTTAAAAAAATAGCAAATTTATAATCACAAATATTTTTTTATTAAATTAATTAATATATTTATTAATTTAAAATATTATATTTTTTTAATTATTAAATTTATAAATAGCTTTTTATTTTTATTTAATTTATAATTATATTATTAATTATAATAATAATTTATATAATTTATTATTAGTTATATTATTTTTAATAAATTATAAGCTTAATAATTATAATAAACCGTTAATTTATAGGGGCGTTAATACTCGAAGCTTCATATATTGGATTGTGCCTAGGGTGCAAACGTTGTACAGTCGGGTCGTAACTAAATAGTCGTCAAAAGATAACTCTCACATAGCTATTCCAAAAAGTCGCTGTATGCTTAGATTAAATTGTGAAGTAAAAACTACAACTAAATACATAGAAAACGTTGGTCTATTATATAAACAGTCCTTTCTTCACCAATTCCTTATGGCTCATTTGGCTCACCCGGCTCAAGCCCTTAAGCCCCTCGAGCCCCTGGAGCCCGTCTGGCTCACCTGGCTCGCCCGGCTCAAACCCTTGAGCCCCTTGAGCCCTTTGAGCCCATCACGTGACTTGGGCATGCATTCCGGCTGTGGCTTGTCTCCTGGTCCAGCCGCATGCCCCTCACTGGTCACCGTGGCCTCTCAACAGGTCGCCCGCTGTTGGTTCGTAACATATATGCTTTGTTTGTTTGTTTTAAGCGTTTTTTTAGCAAACCGAGGTTAAATGTGATTTTTTTGCTATAATGTAATAAGTTTTTTTAAGGTGTTTTTTTAAAAAGCAATTTTAATTGCAATTTTTTTGTTGTAATTTTATTAAATTTTATATTGTTATATTATTTAATAACTATAGCTTTTTTTTATTAAAACTTTTTTTTAATTTTATAATTTTTAGCTTTAAAAAATGTTTTTATAAAAATTATACTATTTATTAAATTAATATTTATTTTAAATATAGTTTTTTTATAAGCTATTTAATAGTTTTTTAATAAGTTTATTATTAAATAAAATATAATATAATTTATAATATAATTTAAGCTTTTATTAATAAAAATATATGTTATTAATAAAATATAAACAATTAATATTTTTTTTGCATAATTTTTTAAATAATTTTAGTTTAATATATTTAAACTTTTAATTATTTATTATATTTTTTTAAAGTTAATATATATATTTTTAAAATATTATTAAAAGTTTTATGTTTAAATAAATTATTAAAACAAACTTTAATTTAATTAAACGTTATTTTTATTATTGCAAATATAAAATTTTATATTATTAAATGTTTTATAATTTTTAATAATATATTTATATACGTTTATATATAAACGTTTATTTATTTTTAATATTAAAAGTTAATATTTATATTATTATATTTAGTTTAATTTAATATATTTTTATATTTTTTACGTGTTTTATTAATAATGTTTTTTTTTGTTAATATTATTTACTTTTTTAATGTTTTTATAATTATATATATTAATAAATTTATTTTTAAATAAAAAAATTAAAGCTTTTTAAATATAAATAATAAAAACATAAAGTTTATAAAAATTATTATTTAGTTTTATAAAGTATTATATTTATTAAAATTAATAATTTATTTTATAAGCTTAATAAAATAACTTTTTAAGCTATTTTAAGCAAAGTTATTATTTTTAATTAATTTATTATATAAAATGCTTAAAGCTTTTATTTTTTATTATTTTTTAAAAAAGCTTTTTATTTATTAAAAGTTTTATTATATGTTAATTAATATTGCATATTTTTTTAAGCTATAATATGCTTTTATATAAATGCTTAAAATGTTTGCAATAATATATATGCTTAAAATAAAAACAGTTAATTTATATTTATTAAATGCTTTATTTTATAAAAATAAGCAGCTATTTTTAATTATATATATTAATTATTATATATATAAAAAGCTAATGTAAGCTTTGCGTTTATAAAAAAAATAATTAAAATGTTTTTAAATGTTAAATAAAACATATTAATTTAAAAAAAAATAAAAAAATTAAACAAGCTATTAAATTATTAATGAAATGCTTACAAGTTAACTAATAAAACGGCAGAACTATTATAGCTTTTAGCTAAAAGTAGTGCAAACCAGGCTTATAACTTTTACATTTAAGTGGGCACTCACTAGGTCAGATATAAAGCTTTATATTTTGTATGGATTGGAAGGACTTAAGTGAAGCTATTTCGACCAGAGCCTTCTATATATAAGTGTGCGCGGCTGAAAGTCTCTCCGTAACTTGTATAACCCTTGTACAGCCTTATACGATCTCCGTAGGGGTCCACCCTAGTGTGACAAATACTACTGAGTTAAACAATTGACAGCCCTCTAGCTACTTCGACATGTCTATGGCTTGCACAGTAGCATTATCTATCTAAAGCTTGAGGGACGATACGTTTCTAAAATCCAAGTAGTGATGAAAACCCCGAGAGCGGGTACTCTTTTTTACTTGGAAAGAGTGTTAATCAAAATTTGAGCCTCATGTATCACTACCTACGCTACTACACTAGCTACACCATTATTCATGGTACAGGGAAATGTTGTTTTTTCTCTCCTTTTTTCTTCAAATGAAAATGTGCTATTACTGCACTTTCTGTGCTGATTACTCTCCATTGATGCACTGATACCTAACGTAACAGGGTACGACGTGGCAGCCCCCAACCTGCTGCTGCAGAACTCGGGATATGGAAATAAATAGGCAGGATGCTATCTTCCCACGGAAGGCAAAGGTGGTTTTATTAAGTCATTTCAATACTCATATGTATTCTTTGGAATCCAAATTCTTAGAACTTGCTGTCATACCAACTAGCATCACTCCACGCCCCTTTCTTGCCCACAATGAGTACCAATCCCACCTCCTCTACAGTCTCCGACATACTCAAGACTATCATCGACACCAAGAATCAGTATAATATTGTCAAAGACGACAAGGCTCTCGGAGACACTTTTCACCAGTCAGGTGCAGCCCTACAGGATGTGGAAGCGGCGTTACGTCCACTCGACAAAGCGCTGACGAGCAAAGTCCCGCTATCTTCGGCACACGTAAGCTCGCTAGACGCTTATAAGCAGAAAGCGCAACTATCACAGAAGGTATTCTGTGCAGTTGCTCACGACAACAAGAAGCCAAGGTTTGACAACTACAAAGAGGCAGTGGAACACATAAGCGACGGGATGCTGGTGGAAGAATTGTTGATAGGGATGATGGAGAGTCTATGTGATATTGCTAAGAACGATCCGACGAAGGGAAAAATGGAAGCCCCAGTAAAGCGTCTGCGGGCTACAATTGGCAAGTTATCGAAGATGGACCCATCGATCCCAAAGGAGCTTCCAGAAGAGCAACGAACAGGCTACACTTTTAATGCCTATCACAGCTCAAAGCAGCATAATGTCGGTCGCGGTACTCAGAACAACGGCGAAGGCACGGGTAACCAGTTTCCAGGGGCTCATTTCAGCGGGAGCGTAGCTTTTGGTAGCGGTAAATAGAGGGCCACTGATCACTACCCAAGTAATTGGGCAACGGTGGTATATTGCCTAATAAAACTGCTGAGTTCAGTTCAGCTCGTTGGAAAAGACACTCTATACTCCGATGTTGCATTGCATGATATGGCTATAGTATATTGTGGCCTTTCCTGATCAAATCAGAGGCAAAATGGGTCTATGTAATTCCAGAAACTGGACTCGCGGGTAGCAGCGTCGAAGTGTCTGCTCAAGACACACGAATTAGGGACAGACGTCTGGGACGACGAATGTTACAGCAATAAAAGTGGGAAACCGATATTACAAATAGGTAGGAGCAACTGAAAAATGACCCCTGGTAGCCACTGTGACCTCCGGTAGGCTGGCTGTCATTCAAGCTCTGTCTTTGCCATTTGGAGCCGTACCTGGCCGACCCCCAAGTCAAATCGAGACCAAAACCAAATGACAAAAAGAAGACAGAAGCAACCAATAGAAAAGTATGGGAAGAATTAGCCGAACTGCACATGGCCGTCAAACCTGCAGCTGGAGAATAGGGTACCACTGCCTGCATTATTTATCTGGGTGCCAGTAGCTATATTCCGTTGTTGTGCACAGTCTCTTGCAACGAATACGAATTGGTGATCAGGGCTGGAGACTCGCGGGCTAGCGAAATGGTGAGTCAGTAAGGATCTATTTTTGAATAATGTTGATAATGGGAGCAGGTATCTCTGGCGCTTGCAAAGTACTTGTTCTACGTATCTTGGAGATCGCGCAACAGCTCCTCCTTGCATATATTTACCTAGTGCCAAAGCCAAAGCCTAAGAAGAAGCTACAGTCAATTCATTGAGGGTTTGAGAAAACTAACTTGAACATACTCTATTGACTGATCTCTTGACTGGTCGACCTCCTTTCGCAGCCGAGCAAATGCCTTCGCTCGGCCCTCTCCATATATGAGCGGCATACAAATATCGAAAATTCCTAGTAGGGAGTATGCTGCATCCTCTTCGCGCTTCGCATTGCGCCCTTTTGCCCACGACATGCGTTCGTTGACGCTGAACTGTGATAGGGACGTCCCTCGAAGAGCAGCACGAGGGATGTTGGTCACGTGACTAATCATATCAGCTTGGGTGGCCTTGTCTCCAAGCCGTCTCCCATCAGACGAGAAGAATTCGACTGATGTGGGCGCCAGAAGCTCCTGGAGCGTCCAGCTCCTCGTGAACCATCTGCTGTGTCGTATGTACTGCTTCCTCTTTCGTCTAGCGGATGATGAATCTCCAGAAAGTCCGCCAATCGAAACGTCGGATAGATACACATAGCATTTCTCGGCATTCTGATACCACCGAAACATAGAATTTATGGCTTCTGAAAGCTCTGCGCTGCTGGATTTATCGATACAGCAGCTGTCGATCCAGAAAAATTGCAGACCGTCTTCTCTAGCTTGCTTTGCACAGAAACGGATCTTCCTGAAGCCAGACTTGTTCTGCCCTGTATCACTTAGGATATCTCGGAAGGTAACCTCTTCGTCGTCGGCTCCCCACGTATGCGACAAAATAGCATAAGGTGGAATGGTCTTGTGGAAGAATTCGGTTAGTCGGACTGTGTTCGCGATGTCGGAATAGTCGCAGTGCAAAAGTCGCATGATGAGGATTTTAGTTCGTGAGGCAAATATGTGTGGGTTGATTGGCTTATTCACGATTGACTATCATTCCGTAACGAGAAAGTACTGACGGATAGTTCATAAGTAGGTGTGTATATGCACAAATACGTAAGCTGTGCTGTTGCACAAAGAGCATGCCGATTTGACCCTACGATAACTCCGACTCTGACTGACTGGAACCAACATACCGGTACAACGAAGATATTACCTAGTAGCAAGATACCTCAAAACAAATCGAAACCTTTTAAAGCCGATGCGCGACACCCGCTACAAGAGCTATATTAGCTAGTAATAGAAAGGGAAAGAAAGAAAGGAAAAAAATCAGAGGTGGCGATATGTCGAAACGACAGCCGATTGCACATCGTACAAAAGGCGTCTCGCTTAGAGGCAATGTACTTCCTTCCCAACCTAGCTATTGCCCCGCCTGAGTGGTCGCTTGGGGTAGATTCGTATTGTACGTACTCAGCAGGTCCAGGATCATTCAGCACATAAGCTGATACATGAATTACCATGGTTACTATGGTCATACTCCGCGATATCGCAGGAGAAATCGGCAAAAGGACGAGAAAGAAATCCCATGTCTCGGCAGTACTCGGTTGTTTGAGGCTCAGCGTTTTGATGCCTGCCTAACATACTGGTATACGGGGTCTGTACGGGGGTGTTAAGCAGGCCTTCAGTACCTTGCGGCACGATACTTCTTGCGCGGGCGAGGTGTTAGCGCGCCAAGAATAGCTTGACAAGGTCTACTAAGTACTGTAGTGTACTCAACATGAACCAAATAGTAATGTCCCCACGTCAGCCGGTAAAGTGATCCAGAATGTATGTAAGCAACTGTTCAGCTCTAGTGTATAAGTACGAGGAGGTAGTGTAGGATTGACTAAATATTACCTACATGTAAGTAGCTACCTAGATTTACAGTAGCAGGTTTGTGGCTCAATGATACCTGTCAAAATTAGAACAGGACACTGCACATAATACCTGGAGTATACACAAACTCATTCGGCGATGCTACTAAGGTTGAGTTGTAATTGTATTATATGTACGTTACTATGCATCCCTCGAGACCACTGGGCGTGTTCGTCGTCACTGATCCTGGTTTTCGACTTACAGAACCCTTAATCCACCAGCGGCCAGCCTCAATAATGTCAACTATCATCCGCCCAGGTAACTTCTACGCTTGATTTAACTCCAAATCCCTTCTTTTCAATCCTTGTGCCCGAATATATTCTGATCTTGGCACTAGGCTATGCTCATGCTGCTGCCGATGGCATGGATGGCTTCCGTCTGGCACGGAAAACCCTACCTAAACGACCCTTGCCCTGGCAACCGAATAGACGTGCTGCCCACAGGATTTTACGCAGAACCAGTACGGCCTCGACACAGCCATGTATCATTCATCTATAAACGCTCCTCTCCATTTTTCGTTATCGATTCTTGCCACGAAGCATGCATTGGACGTGCTCTTGAGTACCACGCCGATGTTGTTGATTTATGCTGCATACACAGCCCACCCACCAACGTACCGCCACAAAGCCCGATATCGAGTAAGTTTGGAATAGGGTTCACTGCGCGAGGATGATCTGAGCCTATTGCCACAAATGTACACTTGCGATCTCCGTAAAGGTGGTATATCTATATCTATATATTTAATGAATATACGTACTTATTGAAATGATTTTACTCTAAAGAACAGCGATATAAATTATACTTTATATATTCCTCACTTGGGCTTTAAACCTAATCCTGAGTCATACTGTTTGAGGCCTTACTTAGTACACTACTTGGGCTCTCGGGTTCTTGGCGTCGGGATGGGTCCCAAAATGGAGTTTGAGATGGAAAAATGCAGACGAGCTGAAGGACATTGCAAGTATCCCAAAATGTGAATAGGAAGACAAGGGACCTATAGGTAGCGGCACCCTTGTTGACAAAGTGAAGCAGGATCATCTCAACCGGACACCTTTCTCAGTGAGATGATACTGATAACAAAATCACTAAATACTACTTGCAGATCGTATTCGATACATTGATTGACTATAGTTATTTTTACCTAACTAGAATAAATAATAAATACGCTAGAGAGCTTCCCATAAAGAATTCTGATTCTCTTTCCTAATGACATACCCTATGCTTGGGCTGTAACAAGGCTGCGATGGCCGCGTCAGTGATGCTTATGATGCTTTGAATTGTGCTGCCTGTGGTTCGGCTGCTATGGTGGCGACAACGGCGATGATGATGGTGAAGTGAAGTAAAGGAGACAGTTACTTAGGTCATTATTGTTAGTCAACTTGTTATTCCTAAAAGGCGAATCATCCATTCTCTGACCCTCTTCTCACCTACATCGTGGGCCATGAGACCCATATACTGCAGTCTATGAACCGTCGAAGATTGACATAGTAAATGTAGGAAAATCGCGCCCACGGACAAGAATGGACCGTGCTGTATTAGTTACGGAGATGCGCTATGGCTACTAATCAGGTAGGTAAGTACTTACTTCTCTTAGGTAGGCTCTAGCTTAATTCTAGCGTAGTTAGGTCTGTCTACCCTCACCTAAATAGTGACTCTCAGTGCCATAAAGTTACTAACATCTCAACCTGTATATTGAATTGCGACTATTTCAGGCTTTGTCTAACATAAGTAGATGCCCAGGGCGACAGTCACATGTTAGACACATGTTGAGTTCTTCATCCGCTCAAATTGCCTTTCCTCATTGGTCTACCACAAAGCCGTCTCTGTGCAGACGCATAGAAATCGGCTGTACCAGAGGCGGGCGGATCGACTGAGCATTCTCCAGCAGTTGCACACCAAGTCCAGGGGTACAGGGGATGTCAACAAAGCCATCCTTGGGCATGGGAACGTGGTCGACAATGTCGCTGCCGAGATGCGTCATCGTACTTTCGAAGACACCCGCCTCGAATCCAGTTGCATATTCCTGTATCGCAAAATTAGGAATGGCCGCTGCGATCTGCAGACAGGCTGCTAATCCGACTGGAGAAAGGGGGTTGTGCGGCACCACCTGAACGTGATGCGCCTCTGCCAACGCGGCCACTTTTTTTGCGCCTGTGATACCTCCGCATACAGCGACATCTATGCGCGCGTACTCGACCGCGTTGCGGGCTAATAATGCTTGGAATTCATATATGGTGCAGAACCGTTCGCCTGTGGCGATAGGTACGGCAATTCGGTCCGCGACACGAGCCATCGCGTCAGCACTTTCAGGTCTGATGGGATCTTCGACGAGCATGAGATGGGCATCTTTAATGCCATTGGAGAAAGTGATGGCCTCAGCTGGGGTTAGGCGACGGTGCAGTTCGATGAGTAGGTCGACCTTGTCTCCAACGACGGTGCGCATCCGCTTCACATTGTCGATGGCATCCTGCATTTTCTTCACGTGCGTCTTGAAGTACACCTGGTCATTTCCTTCATCTAGGAATGGGTTTATGTGCCCAAAGGCGGTGAAGCCCGCGTCCATCTTGCGCTTGCATTCTTCAAGGACTTTCTCAATTGTTTTCTCGTAGATGTGGCCGTAAATCCTCGCTTTGGTCCTGCAGGCACCCCCGAGCAACTCGTAAATAGGAACCCCAAGGGCCTTACCCTTAATATCCCATAGGGCAATATCGATAGCCGAGATCGCGGCGTTAATGGCGAGACCCTGGAAGTAACTGAAACGGTGCATGACGTTCCAATGATGCTCGATGTCAAATGCGCGTTTGCCGACAAGATATTCGGCAAACCGCTTGATACAAGTAGCAGCAGCTTCAATATGTCCCCATATTCCGGCTTCCCCAACACCTACTATCCCCTCTGTAGTTGTAACACGGCAAAACATGAACTGCCCTACATGTAGGGGTTCAACGCTTTTAATTATCTGCTCTTTGGGGGCCATCTGTGGATTCACTCATAAGCAACCTTGTCTTCCCGGAAATCTGTGGACACACTCACCTTGTCGCGAAGTGTCGTCCAAGTTATTATTACAAGTTAAATAAGAGGTATTATAACACTACCTATTTATGGGATATATATACACATGGAATTAATTGATTTCGACTGAACGTCTCTACCACATGAAATCATACCGAGATCGGCAAAGATGGAAGGTATCCTATTACCGGGTACCCCACCACGAAGCTTCCGGCAAGCGTGATACCCGTTATAGCCGGCGGGAGTCCGACAATAGAGATCATTCGGAGCTCACCTTGCATCCCGTTGGACGGCCGATCGCCGTTGTTGTGGTTGAATCGGTAGAATTTCGCTGCTAGGCATTCAAATGTATGATGAAAATCGCGAGCTGATTGATGAGCGTTGCGCAGTAACTCCCTATAATAACGGTTCGTAAGCTGTGCGAGGTAAGTTGCTATGACTCTGTCTAGCGTATGTTGAATAAACTATGGAAGTATGTCTGCCCTACGAAGATACTATTCATATCGGCGCATAATCAGCATCGACGACTTTGCATTCTCAAGAGAAAACAATATAGGAAGCTATGTGACCTCCGCTAAGGTGTTATAGCTGTTCTACGACTATATGCATGAACGATGTTAAGGGGGGAGAATAATTATGCACTCAGTTCAGGTGCATAAAAAATACCAAAGCCGAAAAGTTAAATGGTATATCAAAGAAGCTGAACAACGACTATACAAGCTACTGGTAATATCTGATTCCGGGTATCAATGAGCGGCTACCGCACTGTTTAAAGACCAAGTGAGGCGTTTGAATACACTACAGGTTCGTCTGGGAACCCAATTCCTAGATCTAATGCCTTCACGGTATTAGTATTCCTTCTGAAGCCTGACAGATTCGAGGAAACTTACTAAATAATCCAACAGCTCCCAGCTCGGCAAGTCCAAGAATCCGGTATTTGTCGTTGGGGCCACAGTCTCGGGATTGCGAGGCTCTTGTATTAGTCGCAGCCGTGAATCTTGCACGTCTTTCGAGAGCTGGCTCGCAATATCATTAGAGTCCGGAGGCTCGTATCCTAGATGGTTGAGCACCTCTAGCCGAAATTCCTCCATAATTGCCCATAGCCTTTGCGCTAACGAATCGACAGTCGCAACAGTCGCAACACAGCCTTGGCACCGCTCCGCGGCCTTGTAATACTTTTCCCAGATAGTCCGGTCTAATTTACACCTGATAGTGTAGGTGTACAAGACCACCACCGCGCAGAAAGCTTGATAATGAGAAAACCAAGACGCAGCATAGAATTGCGACGCTTCAATCATACGGTCGACAACGGTAACGATGTCCATGGCGGCATTGACGCATTTTTTTACGTTCTCCTCGGTCGCTTGCGGTAACGTGCCCAGGCTCTTGTCGTAATCGTTGAATAGGCACGGTCGGTATATCAAGATACGAACATGCGCGGAAGCTAGGCCGAGTATGTTGCTCTGTCTTTGGAAGAGCGGGACGAGAAGCTTCGAGTCCACTTTGTCGGCGTTCAAGAAAGCGGGCAGATCTCGCTTCCAATCATCTACTTTAGCATCAAGATCGCTCATGGTTGCATATTGGGTAATCTTGTCTAGTGACTTGATGCCATAGAGCCGCCGTAGCGTCTCACCTAAGATAACGGATAACATTCGATGGCTGAGGGGTGCTAACATGGTGTTCATGTTTCTCTTGTCGTCAGCAATAATAAAGTCCGATTTGAGGTTTTGATCCTCCACGATATCCGGGGTTTCTTGGTCGATGTCATCATCGTGGAAGGCACATGGACGACCTAAGATTGCGCTGAGATACCTGTCGAGGGTATACGCAGCCCAAAATGTCCGCTTGCCACATTCTAACTCGATGTATCCCGTAGAAGGATACAGGTCGCCTTCAGGTTTCTTCTTCCTGCGATGCAGACCAAGAGCCAGGATCAATCTCGCAGTGGTGCCAAATAAACTCCAGCAATGGGCTAACCGTGATCGCGCGAGAAGGCAAAAGCAAGCTCCAAGAAGTGCCTGTACAGTGGAAAGAGATGCCGGCCCAGTTTCCCGACTGATTGCTTGCTGTGCAGCTAGGAAACACCGAACTCTAGCTAAACGATCAGTCATGAGTGTGGTGAGAGAGTCTAAGTAAGATGAGAATCACATACCCAGTCTCCGTACCCGAGCCGTTAGAATTGAATCCTATATAGCTGGTGCCTTGGGCGAGCATAGTCAGAACCACTGCATATTTGCTATAGAAGTTACCTCCTGCAATATTCCCATCTTCATAGAGCTCGCGCATCCAGCCTTCCACTGTAGGTCGATGCAAGTATCGATATGTTGGAGAGGCCAATTCGAAATAGGTTTTTAGAATAGACTCCGCTTCGTGCCGCGGAGGAATGGTAAATGTTGTCTCATCAAAAATTGGTAGCACGGCATCTCCTAACGTATACACAGATGTCCTGGGTGCGGTATCCGGGTCTCGTCGCAAGCGCCGTTGGAGACGAAGTAGAAAGGTCAGACCGGAGGAAGCGCCGACAAGATGGCCCTGTCCATCCCGTTCGCCTGGCTCCGGAGATACACGCAAAGAGCGGCCCTTGGCTTCCGGATGCGGGTTGGCGGACTGGAGATTCTGTGGACTGGTTGACCCTTGCCAGGGGGACTCTCGGTACTGAGAGGGCACTGTAGAGGATGAAGATTGGCTTATAGGGCTATGTATTGTCACAGTGGGCATTAAGTTCTGTCTGGCGGATACTCTCCTCTTGCCTCGTGCATATGGTGCTTGATATTCGCATGATACATTGTCTTGCAGACACCTGAAGCATGGATGCTTTCCATTACATCGAATCTTTTTCCTATAAAGAAACTCAATCACAGTCTCCAAGAGTTGTAGAGAAGTTACCTAGGATCCTGTTTGGACCTAGAAAAATAGCCAATCGAAGGACCAGCAAATGGCATGCTCGTAATAAAAGGGGGGATGCTCACCTCTTGCAGAAATCGCACGCACGCCCTACTCGCTTATGTTGTTTACGGGGTCTTGGGCCTTCTACATCCGACATGTTGATTTCTGAATGGCGGTCTTGTGGCCTGGAAGATGACTGAGGAGGGCCAAGCACGGAAAGTGAAGAGAGATAGCCGGGTGCATCACCGGCTACTTAAAGGGCCACGGAATTCGGGTGTGGGAATAAGCGGGAGCTGATCGGTCACTGTCGCTGTTAATAGTGCTTCATCTAAACCGTTGGAGAAGAAGCGGCACTACCACCAAACCCCGCATCACGGCCAACGTCACTTCACTAACTACTGGTCTCTCGCTACTAGTGGGGGTGGAGAGACCACGCGGTCCATCGGCAGCATGGTTATGTCGGAAATGTCTTTATAGACCTTCAGACCTGCCTAGCCGGTTCTAGATAGAAGATGAGTAGATAGACTATCTGGGTTAGGTAATTGGTCTTTTTTGTACCCCATTTTAGAGCTCTATTCCTCCAGGTTTCTCCAGGTTTTGGAGTTGGTTAGCTGGTCTCCCCGCGTTGGAGTAATCATCGCGGATTGATTACCTTTGCGATTCATTTCGGTCTCCAAAATACGTCAACTACAGCAATAGCGCAATGTGACTCCGACTATTTCTGATCACTTGTACTTGAGGGTCCAGCATTTCCCTGTTAGGTGAGAGCGACCGAGCCTTCATGGGTCATATATTTACATATAGGTATCGGATAGGTTTCGCAAATGGAAATGAGCTTTACAAGTTGACTACACAGGCTCCAAGGGCAGTTAGGTAGACATGTGGCTTACGTATTGTCACTCGGCCAGGCAATTCACTCGAATAAAGAATCTGAATGTGCAATCAGGACTGTATATCAGTGATTTATGTGACTGCTTTAATTATAACTATGTAATTGACTAGCGACTGTTAAGATAAGAAGGCTGAAGGAGAGGTATATATTCTGTGGTATGGGCCGACTACTGTTTCCGTGCTACCAGGCACTACATGATGCGCCCTAAGCCATTTCCCCCCTGGTCAATGTAATGTGTAGGCTATTTCAATCAGTCCTCTGTATCTCTTTCCCCGTAAACATGGGGAGTTCACCGTTGGACGCTCTAACAACGTCTTCGAAGCTAGTCAATGTTAGTCAAAAACCGTTATGATGATTCTTGGTTATGCGATGGGCCTTACCCCGACTGAAACATGTTGTATTCCATTTCGTCTGTATAGATCCTGCGTGTGTAAGTCGCCTCCTCGTGTCCAACCTTAATGGTTTTGGTTCCTCTTCCGGCTGCTGCGGCATCGGCCAGTAACTGTGCCTGGATACACCTGTCCATAGCCCCAAAGAGGAATACAGCGGCGTCAACACTCTTTGCAACTGTCAAGATGCCGTGGTTTGCTAGAATCACTGCTTTGTTCTTGCCCAGTGCTTTTGAAATACGATGGCCTTCTTCATGTGCAAGTACAATGCCACCAAATCCCTCGTAGATGGCATGGTCTTCGTAGAATCGACAAGCATCCTGATTTATTGGCTCCAACTTGCAACCTAGCGCCGAAAATGCCTTGGTTGGAACAGAATGACAGTGACAGGCGGCCACAACGTCTGGGCGTGCTTGATGGACGGCGACATGGATTGCATAGCCGGCGGGGTTGACCGCATGCATATTGCCCGGCTCGACAACTTCTCCGCTTTCATTGACTAAGCAGAGGTCTTCCGGCTTCATGTAGGTAAACGAGACACCGTGCGGGTTGATCCAGAAATGGTCTGGCAGGATAGGATCACGGACTGTGACATGTCCTCCAGTCCCTTCGTTGTTGTAGCCGTTCATCCCTAGCCACCTAAGAGCTGCAGCATGGTGTAACTTGCGCCATTCTCTCTCATCCTCAAGCGATGCGAATTTAGGGATTCTTATTTGTTTAATGGGCTTCGTTTGGTGACCAGAAATAGGGTGCCCGCCATAAGTAAAGACGTCCAGAGGACGGTCTTTGCCACCAGCCTTGAGACTCTTTGCTCTTTCTTCTCCGGTTAGATATTGACTGGTAGAGCCCTCCGAAATAACAACTCCAGTGGCAGAGGGAGGCATGGTTAACAATGAAACTGAGGAATTAAGGTTTTGAATAGGGGTGTATAGCTGGATTTGGGATACACCGATGATTCAAGGTAGTGAAAGGTCAATAGATAGTTGAATCTTGGAGAAGACGAGAAGCATCGCTACAATATTGGCTAATATATGCTCACGGGGAGAGATACTACCTGTTGAACAAATGAGAGCTGCTAGAGGCAATACGCCACCATGGTCCTGTTGAGGGATGAAATTTCACCGGGTACTTCGGTTATAACGGATATCTTGACATCCAGTGGTATCACCTATCGCGCGCTACATACATCCGTGAACAGTCCAGAAACTCTAAAAACTCCGACCAATAGTATTTATACCCGGAGGAATAATCTGCAAATACTCCTATCATACAATGACTCAGAATTTATAACCTGGAAATTCCCAAACCTTCTGTCCAAGTTACTGGTGTCCCTGCTCCATCCTTCTGTCGCTATTTTATGGAGACTTGCATGCTTTTTAATGGTCCTATCAGGTTAATTGACCTATTCTGCATAAGACTGCATAGCCACCCCGGATCTACGAGAATGAGAGAGTGAAGTCCGTTTTCTCAATCCATTAGCAATTCAGCGATCGTAAAACAAATGTCGGGGCAACATGAGATTGCCGGCAACGAGGCAAGTTACTCAGAAAACGAGAAGCACGATAACTTTCTACACATAGAAAACGAAAAGGGGGTTTCTATGACACCCGAAGAGGCTTTCTTTGAATCCTTTTCGGAAAAGGACCGGAAAATCTTACTTCTCAAGATGGACTTGCACATTCTCCCAATCCTGATCGCGTTGTACTGTAAGTTCAATTTCATTCCCGTCGCCGCTCACAGTAAGCTCACGATCATTAGTGCTATCGTTCATTGACCGAGCCAATATTGGCAATGCAAAGATCGAGGTGCGTTCTTCAACCTGATGTCTCGCAAGATCTAGAGACTCTTCGACAGTTTGGTATAAATATTGACACTAGATATTAGGGACTCACTGATGATCTAAATCTTACAGGTAATCAGTACAATATAGTTCTGTCTACCTTCTTCGTCACATACATCATATTTGGTCAGAAATCCTTGTCTTAGCTTGCGACGAAACTCGCTAATAAATTACAGAAATCCCTAGTAACTATGTTCTCGAACGTTACTTTAAGGAGCGCCCATCGTGGTGGCTCGGGTTCATCGCTACCGTATGGGGTGTGGTCATGACACTACACGGTATAGTTCAGAACTACGGGCAAATAACAGCTGTGCGACTCATAATGGGTGCTTTTGAAGCTGGTAAGAAATGATTTTTGTACAACTTTCGCAAAATATTGATATAGACTAGGCCTCTTTCCGGGTGCAATTATCTACATGAACAATTGGTATTCAAAATACGAGCTGGCAACCCGCTTTTCACTCTTCTACGTGGGCTCAGCGCTTTCTGGGGCGTTCTCTGGCCTCTTAGCATTCTCGTTTGCTAAGTTGAACGGTGTGGCTGGAGATGGATCTTCATTTTGGAGGTATGTTTTGTTTCTTGTTTACAAGATTGGTATTGATCAATGTGGTCAGGGAATTCTAACCGTCCTTGCCGGTGTCTTAACCTTCTTTGCTTTACCTGATACCCCAGAGCACGCTACACGGTGGCTAAGCGACGACCAACGGAAATACTTGCGAATTAGGAAAAACTTACAAAACGGAGGTGTCGAAGTCGACCCAGTAGCCCACCGTTTTTCCTGGCGTCTGTTGTGGACTGTGATCACCGACTGGCAATTCTATATCATGGCTTTTAATTTCTGGTCGAATAATATTCCCACATACGGCTTGAAATTTTCCTTACCACAAATATTGACAAATATGGGTAACGAAAACGAGGAGGCACAGTTATTGTAAGGTCTCTCTCGAGGTTTGATCATACCGAACATCTTGCTAATATATGGAAAGAACCATCCCCCCTTACATTGCCGGTGCCATAAGTGCTTACTGCTTTGGTCGCCTTTCCGACAAGTTCAAACGAAGATCATTATTCTTGATAATTCCTCAAACGCTACTCATCATAACATATGCAGTTCTCACTCCACTCTCTCCACACGTCAAGAACAATGTTGGCGCCTGTTATTTTGCCATTGTTCTTGCCTGCATAGGATTATACCCGATCAACCCCGGCTCTAGCTCATGGATCAGTAATAATCTTGCTGGCCCAAACAAGCGTGCTCTCGGAATAGCATATGTAACCTCCCTTACCAATCTCGGGGGCATCGGCGCGTCGTACATTTTTATCGACTCAGAGGCTCCAGGCTATCCCACTGGGTTTGGTACTTCGTTGGCTTTCGCAATCAGTGGTCTAATTGCATCGGTACTACTTGACGTCATATACATCAGGATAAATAAGAAGAGAGACGAAGTGCCTCAGCTCGAGATCGTAGATAAGTACTCGACGGAGGAATTGGCAGAGCTCGGAGATCGATCGCCTTTGTTCAGATATACTCTCTGAAGTTGTCATTTTCATGCACGTCGTAGCTTAATGAGAACTGAAGTACGATTAATTCTCACTAAAAGCTAGATCCCATTGACCGCAGCCGGAATCTGAATCATCAAGCTTGCAATCGGTATGGATACGGGATATTTATTGGACCCGGGCCAGTTTTAGAAGTATATAGATTATGATCTCAGTGTTTGAATATCGTTATCAGTGAGATGTACCTCCCAGTCGCTAAATTACTCTCAAAACTTGCCAATCTACTCGCCTCCCCGACGTACCACCCGTCCTTTGCCAGGATGACGCCTCGAGATATGAGCCCGGATGTTATCAGAGGATCGTCCGAAGAAGATAAAACGAAAGCTGTGTTCTGCGAGAATGTTGACAACGCAGCGCCATTAGATCTGAACGACTTGACAGACGAAGAGCTTAGTTTTCTAGAAAGCTTCAACGGTGCTCGTCGGCGTGCCCTTTTACGCAATATTAGGAACTCGATACGAATGTGTCTGCTGACTCATTGTGGCGGTGCGAAGGTCCGCCCTCTCCTCGTAGCCGCTGAGCCTTCGTTTTGCCATCAGCGTATTAATTTACTAAAGCACCATATTAAAATAAAATAAAATAATAATTGAAAAATATTCTAAAGAAATATTAAATGATAAAGGGGAAGCGTATCTCTAGCATTTATAGATTAGCTTCGATACCATCGCGCCATCTCACCTGGAGTTTTAGCTCTTTAGTGTTTTCATTATTAGGCGTTCGCGCCTTTCTTGCTCTCCATTCTCTCGCATTTTTTGGTGTTGAAAACGATATCTTAAAGTTGACGAGCTGGATATAATAAACCACATTGGATAAAAGGGGGTCGAAGAGCACGCGCAGGCCCATTCTAATTGAATTTAGGCCTTTGAGTCTGTGTTAATGTTCGATGTTTACTCGATAGCGTGTGTTTAAATGTATAAATAGGTTACCGATAAATCTTCTGTCGCAAGATCTAAAGGATAACAACATCGTGGTTAAAAATTGGCATGAAATCTAGGAAAGGGAGACACGGGATTGTTCCGAAGGCGAGCAAACGAGATGGTGTAAGGGGTGAAGGGGGTTTGGCCACCTGACGCGATTACCCCGCTCAGAGTCTAGAGCCCCCCCCACCCTGCGGGACACCCCCTACCTACGGAACGCCTCAATCAATTGAATCGAAACTGCTATTTATTGCAAAAACGCGTTTTTTTTAACAACTAGTAGATTTCTAAACGCTACTCTAAATGCCACTTATTCAACATACTTTCAAAAGTAGCCGCTGAAATTGCTGCTTGTTCTTTTGCAAAACCACCTGCATAAAACTGTTTCCATTTTTTGGCCTGCTCTTCGGCCTTTAGCCTAGCCTTTTTAATATTTTTTATATTGTAAAAGGTTTGTTAGTAGTTTTTTTTGACTTTTTTACGGCTTATAAGCTATAGGCCTTTGTTTTTAGCCTTTAAGCTATTAATTTTCCGCTTTGCTAAAGCTAGTTTTAAAGCTAAAATATTAATAAATTTACCTGCTTTACGTACAAAGTCCTTAGCTATATTTATAAGCTTTAAAAAAAATAACTTTAAGCTAATAAATTAAATTTATAAGTTTTATAAGTTTATTAAAATTATTTACTTTTGTTTGCTTTAATTTTTTTATAAAGGCTGTTTAAAAATAATAGGTCGATAGCTTATATTAATTATTTTTTTATTTTTAAGTGGTTTTTTTTTATTAACTAGCTATAAACCCGATTTTTTAAATGCAATTGTAATAATCTCAGGCTATAAGGTTTTAGCCTTAGCTTTAAAGTAAGCTGCTAAAAATCTACGTTTGTAAATAGGTACAAAAGCTAAAAGGTAAGCAAAAGGTGACATTTTTTCTCGAAAATAACGTTTTAAAACAGAAAAAATGCTTATATTAGCCGGCTAAGCTATATATAATCCATATAAAAGTAAAAATATTAGCTCGACCTTATTACTTTAGGCTTCGTACATAAATTTGCCGTTTACGTAAGTGGCATAGCTGTTAAAAAACAAAAGCCTTTACTGCTTAAGATTTTTTGGTTTAATCTTTAACAAGTAAACTTGTTTAAGCTATTAATAGGCTATTCGGTTGGCAGTCCACCTATTTGTAGTAGTCTTATACTTTCAATAAAAAAAATCTTTTTGAAATTACTGCCTTTAAAAAAAATCACCCTTAAAAATAACCGCTGGTGTAAGGTAACGGCCATTAGCTAGTATGGTCTCTAAAATAATCACCCAAGTGCTGGCATTAAAGTGTTAACAAGGGCCACGCTTCGTAAAAGACAAGCCAATTACCTTGCCGTAAAAAGATTTACTTTTTTAAAGTCTATGTTCATCTATATTGGCAATAAATTCAGGCGATAGCTTGTGCTTCTGCTGAACAGATTCATAGTGGTCGAAAACGCGTTTAATTTTTTCTGGCAGGTCCATAGCGGCCCTGGCAGCCTCTAGGGCTATTTAAGGCTTCGTTTTTATACTTAGGTAACGTTTAAAAAATCGCTCGATCCAATAGCTCCCAATTTTCTGGCTGCGCCTTTGGGCCTTTAAAATACACTAAGCAAATTAAACAACTTCCCAGCAGTAGAAGCTTTGTCTAGCGCTTTTAGATTGGTAAATCCAGTTCACGATCTTAGCCTCAACTTCAGAACTAAATAACTGCCTGATTTCTTAGGCCTGGTGTTAAAAATTAGAGCTATAAAGTCTGTTGAAAAAGGTTGACCTAGGGACCCCAAAAGCCTTGGCGCTAGCCTTTAAAAATTAACCGTTTTAGACAGCTACAATTGCAGAAGCAATATTCTGTTCAATCTCTAAATCCATAGTAATTTTAAGCTTCAAAAAAGGCTTTAAAGTGACTGAATTGATTGAGTGAAGGTTGAGGGGTTGGTTCGTTGACCGCTATTTGGGGTGTCCCGTAGGTAGGGGGTGTCCCGCAGGGTGGGGGAGGGGCTCTAGGGATGACAGGTGTTACAGAAAGAGGCTGTCTACAGCCACTTGGATTAGAACTGTGACAACGTAGGAGGACGTCGTATTCACTACATCAAGTGTTGAATCATGTCCTTGGTCGTATAGGTAATTATATCGAGGTAGTGATGGTACCAGTACTTTCATCAAATTATTCCGCGTCGTAGCTAGTTGGGATAGAATCACGTTGGTGGCACACAAAATGTAGGAACAAAGGCAGACCCATGAATCTACCACGCTCTGAACTGAATCTCTTATTTCTACAAAATGACTGTACCGGTATTTGGTAGCTAGCGGTATTCTATAAATACACTTGATAGTATATGCGTGAACTTGAAATCCGATCAACCATCTATGTAGCAAACTATCTGCCTGTTAGGGAGAAAGTGATCGTGGATATCTATACCTCGATATAAACAGCATGCTTGTCTCGTAGCGGAGGGTATAGCTACCACATACCACCGGCCAATCTTCGGCACAATACCTGTCCGCAACCAGTGACTCAGGGGGGGAAATGTAGCAATGCCACGCGCACTAAACAGTTGTACGCTGTTTCGCATGTGCGATTCGACCGTACCGTTTCATATTACACGTGTCTCAACAGTATTAAAACTAAAGCGATTGAGCCTTCGCTTATTTAACATATATTGGCGGACTCCAGAGGTTAGGACCCTTGATCCGAGTTGTATATAGAGTCAAGCTATCCTGCAAGTCCGGAAGCGATACTATTAGGCCTTCAAGGACCTAGACAGCCATAGAAGATTGAACAGATTTCATCTTCTAAACCCTGAATCCCAGCCCTTATCATACTTGTATTCCAACTAAATAGGATACGTTGTAACTAACGTTCCAGCGTAGTCTCCAGTAAGCGAGGCTGAGATAGTGTCATCACCAAGCCATGAACATCATAAGAAAGTTTCATGCGACACGAAATGTTGTACGCTACCACATGATCATAACCCTAAGACGAAGGAAAAGATTCAAGGATCGATTCCTCCCTGTATTTGAACCGTGTACAGCTTTGCATAACCTCAACCAGTTGATCTGCCGAACGTATACCATCTACTTGGCTTCTGCTCCTGCGTGGGATATTCTTGGCGTTCAACAGCCTCTACGATTTCCGACTAACGGAAAAGCATAATGATTAGCACTCAGCAAAATTGAAGTCGCAATAGGATGTGTACGTGAGAGAGCTTACCACGGAGAGCTGACACCGTGACTTGATGATATATGTATTTTGTCGCATCTAAGGTAGAGAGGGCGAGGTCAGACCCTGTTGGTTAGGATTAAGGAGGAATAGGCTATTCGTACCTCGAATTCAAACTTCTTCTTCCCAAGCTTCTCTTCCAGAGCCAGCTTTAACATGCGCGGATGGGGGATATATTTATAACTGATTCGAGTTATGCATGTTGAACCATCCTCGTCCTCCGAAAAATCTCCTTTGGGAGGGCCGAAAGAAGTTTTCAACTTGCGAAGCATTGTCTTGAAGTGCGGAGGAATCTGCTTATGGTCGGTTGACAAATATAGGAATAGGGCTTAGAGAGCGCAGCCGATCTTCTATGTCGAGCATGAAAGAGAGACGTAGAATTCAGTACGACAGAAGTGCGGAATTTAAAAGTCAAGCTACGACAGGAGGGGGGTTGGGGGATGCTCATGATACTCTCAATGTCCGCAATTAGCGCCCAATACAACATGAGCTGACTATGACACCTCAATCCCTTGCTTGTATTACAATGGCGCTCAGCCTACCATTCTGTTTGTTACATGTTGCGACTCGGCTCGGACGGAGCATCGGCGCTACACCTGGTTTTCAGCTGTTGATATTCCTACGGGCATAACCCGCGAAGTTGGCTGTAAATACGTCGGAATTGACAGACGCTTATACACCTATACCGCCAGCTACCAGGTGTCGGGCACTTGACACTTGGCCTTAGTCAATCTGTCTAAGCAGATACATATATTCAGTTCTCACGTATACGGAACGATCGCAGCACTCCGGATGATAATTTGCCATAATCACAATTCAGTATCATTTCATTTGTCAGCTACGGGCTCACCAAGCGACTATAATGGTAATAACTTCGCAGTTGCTTGTTCAAGTAACGTTGCAAGCCTCATCGGGAGCACAATGATATTGAGCCCTTGTATGAGGTACGTTGAAATACCTTAGAGTAATGGGGTATTAGTATCTCAAAATAGTTGGTAGCGAGATGCACATTGCTGAAATAGTGTTCCTACAAGTAGGGGGCTCTACCAGCCCCTGTTCAAGTCCTCGGTCAATGAACCACTCAGGTGCTTCCGTTTACCTAACTCTCCATAAGCAGGGCAGGAAGTACAGAATAGGTCGACAGCCCAGCTACATGGAAAGCCTCGCAAGGCTTAAACTAATAAAGCCACGCCAGACGATGGCTTGCGGAAAGCCCGCTCACCCCGCCTCGTCACAGCATAATAAGATCTCAGGCATCCTTCTTATTTCCGCGCCCACTTCTCACTTCGCCCCAGGTTAGAGTGGATTACCACTCTATTACCTACCAACACAACATGGACCCTTGATGCCAAAGCGAACCGGGAGAATCAGAAAATCCTCTGTCTACTGCGAAGTAAAAATGGGAATATTTCTAGAGGACAGTGATATCGGCCCTCTTCCCGAAATCTCGCAGTGTAGTACTCTGCAGACGGGGACAAAAGATATACGCTTCACGGATGATGACGTTAGTAAGATATCGGGGCGGGAGAGCTTGATGCCGTGGCATACCAACCATACGTCAATGAGTATTAGGTCCAGTCTGGAATTAATGCAAAACGTCACAAACACCGAACCTTCGAATTCACACGGGACTAGTTTCCTACCCCCTGTTGAGAGATTACGAGAATCCTTGCGTGGAGCGTGCGTGAGTCAGGATAGATACAACACACGAATGTACATTCCGGAGGATAAGCAAAGCGAAATTATCACGGAATACAACGTTTCTGCAACGTTAAAACATGCGACAGTGACCTCACATGGGGAGGGCTTACAATCCCTTGTGGATCAAGTTATTCCCCCTGATTTGGCCCCGGGGAGCGCTCAAGCTATTGAGTCTCGGTCCCGGCAGAAGTTGTTCGCTATTCTTATTATGCTCGGAGTGCCTGAGAAAATCCACACTTTCATACGCGACAATATCTGGGATAGCCATCTCCCCTTACATAGAAATCTCGTCGAGAAGAGATGGGAGTGCTATGACAATGTCAATGGCGATAAAGTCCTCAAAATTGCACGTTTCATGGATCATATCCGTGACCCGCATTCGCATTTGGAGGACCTCTTGGAGGACCTCTTCGAAAAATATCAGTGGTATATGATTGCGCCTGTATTCGACTTAAGTGGCCCTGAGCTGATGCACTATTCCCTGCTGAAGAATACTCCACTCCCATTCATTGAGGACAGACCTGGTGGCGAACATCCTGTCCGCGGGGGCTTTGGAGAGGTCCGGAGGGTTCGAATCCACCCTGCACATCATACTTTGAGAGTAAGAGATTTGATATGAACAAATAGTCAGCACAGCCGTGAAACTAACAAGTAACTCTTTTCTTTAGTCCGAAGAAGGCAGCTTTGCTGTAAAGCGCCTAAATTCAAATAGTGAGAGCGAGTTTAACCAGGAAGTCAACGCTTTAAGGCTTTTCCGAGACCAGGGTGATCCGCACCTAATTAAACTTCTTGCTACCTATCATGACGGAGATTACTACAATTTGATATTCCGTTGGGCTAACGGAAATCTCCATGACTTGTGGCAACGGATCCCGAACCCGGAGAAAAGCCACCGCAGAAGTATGTGGATTACGGAGCAGTGTTTGGGACTCGCTGAAGCGTTACGCAAGATCCATTGCCACGAGTTTCCAGGCGCAAACAGCTCTAGGTCTGGACGACCGCGCATGATAGGAAGACATGGGGATATCAAGCCAGAGAATATTTTATGTTTCCCTTCGTCATACGGAAACTCTGATGATGAACATGGAGTCTTAGCTCTCTCGGACTTCGGGCTTACAAGATTCCATAGAGCATCCACAGCGTTTCGACAGTACGAGATGAACTCTTTAGCCGTATCACCAACGTATCGTGCCCCAGAATGCGATTTAATGGGGGAGATTTCGCCCTCATGGGATATTTGGGCGCTCGGATGCGTCTACCTCGAATTTCTTATTTGGTACCTTCAGGGTTGCACCGCCATCGAAGAGTTCTCGAGACAGCGCAAAGCCTGCGATACATCTGTTAACGGTAAAGAGGACAAGTACTTCTCTGGTGACAAAAGGTGGAGGTTTGGTGCTCATCGGAAGTTAATTGTTATCCAAGTAGGTATTTCCTGTCCTGACAATGGTGAGAAACGGGACTACTAACACCTATGATTACTCCTTAGCGAATCGAAGAACTCCACAACCATTCAAGCTGTACAGAATTCATTCATGAATTACTCGACCTCATCTCTAATGGCAGTAAGTGGTACATGCAGACGTTTCCCTTTCTCTTCGACCGCTCAAACGGCACATGCGGCCCTTTTCCTACTAAAGTGAGTCTAAATAACTACTTTTGAATTAACAATGAGTACGATAGTGATTCGAGTTCGCTCACAGCAGCGTATGGAGTCCGCCGAAATCTCGAGAAAGCTACAAAAAATGCTCCAAAGATCGAGAGATTACCAGTCGTACTGTGCTGAGCCAAGGCCCAGAGTTTCAAAAAAGATGACAAACAAGTCCGATAAGAAGCAGCCAGTTCTTAAGAAGTTCCTGAATCTAGTAGGGATTGCTAAGACATGAATCGCTCGACTAGGTATATAGACAGTTACCAACTATTTCTCTCTTCAGATACGGAACAGGAAAAGAAAGCGAGAACTTGTTGATTTGTTGATCCTGATCGTGAATTTAGTGTTATCCACAACTTCCGAGAAGATTGTTGAAACTTATTCTAGAAGCGTGAAAGCCGTAAGCTTCATTCAGAGCATATGTGCTCGTAAACATGTTGATAGAACGGTAATAGCAAGCTGGAAGCTGACTCTTACTTGGTGGAATAAATGTTGGTGTTGAAGTTTGCTGGTACTGAAAATCTCGGCCGTAGCTGGGAACTCCCGATGAAGAGGACTTAGGGGCAGGAATGGTTGCAGGACTAGAAAAAGAAAGGCAGGATCCAAAATATCATGTATTGGGAGTGATGCAATCTGCTCAGCGCTCCCCACCGAACGTCGGGGATTTGTTCAGACGCTTCAAAACTTGCTGAGATTTTAGTCTTTTGATCCGTTCAATGTGTGTCATCTTTTCGATGAGCCCATAGCATTCCTTGAGAGCAGGATCCCGCTTTCCATGTTCCACTAGACCTTTCAACCAACTTTCGAACTCTCTGTGTCGTCGATATTTGGATTTCGAGATTCTTGCATAGATCTCTTTGTAAAAACTCAATCCTTCGTTCTCCTCATAGAAGCGATTGATATCGCTTTGTAGCTTGTTAAGCTCTCCTAAATTTGCCGCGACGACCTCAGCAAATACACATGCGAAAGACCATATGTCACTCCCACGTCCCATGTAATTGCCACTTTCTCCTAGGTCTAGCTTTTTCATATTGTCGATGATTTCTGGCGGCTGATAACGGCTAGCTATCGCATTAATAGCGGTGCCGACGGTGATTGTGATATGCCGGCTGTTGCTTTCGTCCCGAGCACCCCCGCGGGTAGAAGTCTCCCCCATGTCTGAAATAGTGGTAATACCAAAGTCTATCAGCTGCCAACGCTCTTCCGTAGAACCGGGGCTTTCTTTAAACACTAGGATGTTGTCAGGTTTAATGTCCATGTGACAGTAGCAAGTGTTCGGACCGTTTGATTCGGTGTTGTGCAAGAATTCGATAGCTCCAACAATGCCTTTCATCTGTTGCATAGAAGCAATGAAGCTTCTTCTATCGAATCCTTGTCCCTGAAGCTCTTCGAGCTTACGACGTAGATTCCCTCCTCTTGCTCGACGTGATAATGAATGAACTTGGTCACCTTCCTTGACTGTCATAATACATGCACATATTTGAATGTCTCTATCATGCAGACGTTCTCGTAGGGCTCTGAGTATCCTGATTTCTGTTTCAGCATCCGTTCGGTGCAGCGTCTTTACTGCGACTAGGGTTTCCGGCGCGCTCGACTATTCACAGCAGTAGATTGTTATTTTAATGCCTTTGTTAAACAGAGAAGTGATTAACATACCCCATTTTTAGTTAGAAGGTGACCTGGAGCAATATCATATCCTTTTACAACACCGTTCATCCCAGATCCTAGCTCCAATTCATTGCCAATCAACGGCAATCCCTGGATGCCTTCCAAATTCATGTCTTTACCCTCCTTAAGAATAAGCGCGGTAAACCACGGCCGTACGTCGAAGAAATGCTGTTCTTTGTCTCCTAGTATGAGCTCCACGAAAGATTTAAACTCGTTTTCCTCCAAGTGAAGGATTTGGTCGATATCCCTTCCAGATCGAATAAAAGAGTCAATCAACGCCCCTACACGCGCAGGGTGTTCTTTAATGTATATGAGTAGTGAAAGGGTCCTTAGTAGGTTGTCCTGGAGGAATTTGAATTCATGATCTTGCAGCGGGCGATATCCTACAAGCTTGTCGACTTTGTCTTTGGTCCAAAACTGCCTGAGATCTCCGATAGGGAAGATAAAATATCCGGGCCCATTAGGTGTGCTGCGCCTTATTGATCTAATGTGTTCATGAAGATTATCCATTTTGAGATATTGGTAATTTGTCCAGAAGACTCAACAACTTATACCGTCGTTCTTAACGCAAAAGTAACTATACGGCGCTCTATAGATTTAAAGGGATGACCTCTAACAGAATTTTCATCTCATTGATAGAATTTAGACTCCAGCGAGACTTTCTTCAGCCTGCTTCTTCACCCCTGCCTGTGGATGCCACCAATGACCCTGCCGCAGACGGTACGGTATCACCCACCACCCTTTTCATTCATCGGAGTTAATTTCATTTGCTGTTTCCTGCATTGCTTCTACAAATGGCGCTAAGCTGGCCTTGCACAGATGCGAGCACGCTGACCACGCATCGAATATGTGCCATCTGGTGGCAAAAGAGTTAAAGGGGCGTCACGCAGGCTGTAATATGAGACACCTCCAGAACCGAATTACTTATGGTAGGGAATGACACCTGTTGTTGCGCAAAGACCTCCTAACCTTCCTACGGGCTACGCTGCAACTATAACAAGGGCCAGGATTCAGGGCTTGGGACTGCTTGGGGTTACAATAATCTTCTATGGCTACCAAAGTCGTTGAAGGCCCACTTGCATCGCTTCTAGCCTTGTAGGTAGACTCGACTCTATATACGATTGCCATGAGTCTTCTTGACCTTCGGGTCCTGCCAAAATATCTCACATAAGCGAGACTAAAAGCTTCGTTTCAAAACGATCGAGACCTGCGCAATGCGAGGGTGCACACCGAAAGTTTGGCCCGAATCGCGCATTAGAGGCAGTGTATAAGTGCTCCGCGCGTGTAACAATAACTATACACATGATTCTCTCTACTTCTCTACTCTCTGAGAGTGGGCCTCTGGCTGACCTAAGTGCCGGAGAAGACCATGCAGGGTAGGGTAAAAAGCTTTATTGAGCGAAGTCACCTATATAAGTGTACTCATCAAGCAAATAGAAATGGCCCTATGGAAAACTCATCGGCCTTTGGTCGAGCCGCTCCGCGTCTCCATCTCGGTGCAGCAAAGAGCCTCCAAGGGGTTCCTTGTTCAAGGATTTGTTTCTCATTTACTCCTGGCTAATCACCTGAAGGCTCGTGCCGAGGAACACAACCATGACTGCAGCATAACTAGCTGTGGCAGTGAGTACGTCCTTTCCGCTCATATCAGATGCTAAGATAACCAAGGCGAGCGAGAAGAGCGTCGTAGATACCGACACCGTCACTAGATCTACCACGACCGTCGGCCTAATCGTCATGAGAATAACCGGTGCGATGAGGGCCACGCCTCCGAACAACGCCATATGGAATCGTGATTTGATTCTTTCTAGCAAGTTTTTCTCGAGCCGTAATCCCTTATCAAGCTCGCGGAACCCAAGTGGCCCGATTGGATATCGAGGGAGTGTACCGTATTGAAAAGGACTTTTCTCTAGCCATCGCGGTACATACCAGACAGGTGTTTTCGTCCTTCCAACGACCTTGAACTCCCTATTCCCACCAAGGAAGTCGTATGTGATTCGCTTATCGAATTCGACTTCTTGGGATAGCGTCTCGAAATTACGGATAGCGTCAGCTGCGAACCCGTCAGTTCGCTGACCCAGTCCGATCCTCATTCATGCGTACCGTATCTTTGAAGGAGACAGTCAATTTTCTTGGATTCCTCCTCTTGACTATCAAGTTCGGTCTTCGATTTGCATTCTCGCGACGTCAATTGGTCTGTATCGGGAGGATTCATCAAGTCGTTCTGTTTCTTAACGAGCTCGGCCTGTAATTGTGCGATACGGTGAAGCTGCAACGCCCTGAAGCTAAGAACAGCCGTTTTTCTCACTTTGTCGCCATCGATCTGTCGAATCTGTTCTCGGAGAAGTGTATCGTCTAACGAACTCGACAGCAGCGCAGGTAGTTTGGGTAGGCTGCTTTGCGGGGAATATGCCTCGAGGCGACCGGCGGCGTCAAAAGGCGAGGTGGGCATTTGTGGGATCTCAAAATTGAAAACTACTGAGACAATACATAAGAAAAAGTAAGGGCATGTTTATCTCATGCCTCGGTTAAGATGACTTCACTCCTTGAAATCTCTTGCTTGCAATAATTGAGGCTGACGCCATGGGGCGACGTGGGCAGCGTCAGAGACAGTCATCATCGGGTGGTCAACATTGAAGTTTTGCCACGGTGCCGTACGATGGATGTATCACGTAAGTTGCACCAATAGTAACTTCGCGACAGCTGGAATTAGGGCATTGGAGATTGAAATCCGCCTGGCAGATATTATTCGAAGGGTCGTATTGGGTCTGAGACAGCCACACATTCGAGGTAGGTGAGTACCTATACACCACAATCAGACCAAAAGGCAGTAATGAGAAGGCCGCGTAAATTCCGGCTGCAAGGAAATGCAAAGGTTATACCTGGCAGTGACGGAGCCTTGCGGTGATATGCAAAACAATTATTGAAATACTTGCAGCTTCAGATGCGCCAAGTGCGACAGGGTTTTTTTTTTGGGGGGGGGGGGGGGTATTTCCTCGACATCCGTACGTGGCCTTGCTCCTAAACTGTCCATGCCGCCTATAGATGAAGACTAGACCAATAAGAGAGCGAGAACAGCTGCCGATAGTGATCTCGCCCCGTGGCAATTGCTGGGGACATCAATTTCATGTTCATTGCGTAGGTACGTCTATCATACCACATCCGTAGTATTGAGTGCGCCACACGTAACCCACACCGCTTTGCGCTTGCAGATAACCTTAGCTCACACTATCGCAGTGTTAATCTGACGCCGGGAAAAAATTGCTGTGACACGACATCAGGCATTCTGAGGTAATCATATATTCATTGTAGAAAGCCGGTGATTGGGGACGAATAAAATAACATTCTATGAGCTAGCAGAGTGAAAATCTATTGCACAGCATCTCCCCTATCTCGTTATATATTACGACGGAACCAGTCAGTGATGATCATACGAAGTAGCAGTAAACCCTTTGTGCTCATTAAAACACCACTGTATTACAGTACTCCTATATGCGTGCCAGCTGGAGGAGTTGATTCACCGGCTTGCCAGCTTCGATTTCCAGCCTGGATCCCGTGCCTCTCGGTGCTGCTGACGACGAAAATGTGGGATCAGAGCTGCCGATTTTTGCAGATCTTCCTGCAGAATCCCTGAGTTGGTAACCGGGTGCAGTCTCACCGGTCGCCGGAAGCAGAAAATCCAGCGAATCAATTGATCCCGGATCATAGTGTATGCATATAATGATGAGATATCTCAGTTGTCACATGACCCACCTATATGATATATAGGTCCTGTACACAGTGGTCGCCAGTGCTAGTGGACCATCCATTCGACAACCCAATACATACACAAGCCATTCAAGCCTACATCGAGGCTATCAGGACAAATTAAACGAGAAGCTGCATACCTGTACAGCCCCCTGAGCAGCTGAAGATTACATGTCAACAAATACAGTATTGTCTAGACCGCAATCGAAGCCTGCATTAGGCAAGGGTAGATGCATTCAAATGCATTCATACAGGTCGCGTATGAATATATAGCGGCTGCAGTAAGCCTTTCGATGCCGAGGAAGATTCTAGAGTAGTCAAGTACTTCGAGAATGCAGCACTATTACAAATAACTACCGGTATCACCCTTAGACCCAACAAAGATACCAAAAACATGGTCGATTTTTTATTTGAAAACAACGGCAATAAGAAATTATGTTTCGCTATTCTTATTCTCAGCCTAAGATTCTACGTTAGGCAATTATTCCCAGCCAGGGACACGTTGCAAGCAGTACCCCCACACGGAAGGCAACCTATTTTATTTTCCTTAACATAACCTCCGAAGTTCGCTAATATACCCCGAGTAAGCCAAGGCTGGAAAGCTAGAGTTTGGGGGCGCACACAAAAGGTGTATCCCGAACTGCGCATATGAAACTGCATATAGAGCGCTCAGCACGTGTGACGTTGAGCCATATTGCGTAGTTTAGGGCCGACCGATCTCCCAGCCTGCCTAAATCCTGTGACAAATGCCTTATGAATATGTGCTTCTACGTATCAAGGGCCAAGTCAGTGTAGAGTTCCCGTCATGCACTCCATTAATAGTAATCCACTTAATCTACCGTGAGTGGACGATCTGACTGTCACGATCTTAGAAGACAAAGGACCTGAAGTGTATATAGTTGCAGCCTAGTTCACGAAGAAGTTTAGCCTTCTTCGTGCGACAACAGGAATTCATGTAACCCCTATACTAAGTGTCAGGTGGATTAGTCTCTAGAGTGAAGTTGGGTCACCGAGGGGTAGCAGCTAGGTCGTAGTATGGGTTAAGGGCTCAATGTTATTGATTCCTGACCTCCCTCTCTCTTCGAGGAGGGAGAGTCGGTCCTTTATATAGACAGAATGCTAGCTATTCTCCACTTTCTAGGATCCTTCTCTCCACCTGCGACCTTAGTACCTGACACTAAGGCTTCTGACACTGACCAAATCGAAATTATTTTTTTATTTTTTATTATATATTATAATTATTCGCTTTTATTAATAATATTTATATTTTTGATACGGACCTCCAGGGGGGTAGGTGTGGCCTGGCCACACCTGACCTAACCTGGCCTGCCTGGCTGCCTTAGGCACCTAGTTAACTGGGCTATATAGCTTTAACCTAGCCTAGCCTCCGTAACCTACCTACCCTTCGTAATACATCTCCCACCTTACCACAGTCATACGCAGTACCTATTGCTAGCCGTGACAATTTTATTTTATTTTAAAAATATCATATTTAATAATTTAATATTAAATAATATTAATTTAATTATATTATTTAAGTTTGCATTTTTATTATTTTAATTATAAATTATATGCTGCAAAAATAGCTTTAATTATTTATTTTGTCTAGATTTCGTGAGGTTAGGTTTATATGGTTGTTTCTGCTCTGTAAGGCAAATATGGTATGCAGGAGTTCAATTTCAGGTGCCAAAACCTCCAGTCTTGGAGGCTTCCATACCAATACTTCAACATTTGTATGCAATATAACACCTGCTTAGGGATCTTCTTCATCCCTTCCACTTTGCTCGGTAGGCTATGTCACGAAGGGTCAACTATAGGTAGGGGTTACATAACTTCTTGTTGCGCCAGGAGCTACAAAACCTCTGGTGACTACTATTAGGCTATATACACACTACTCCTTTGTTCCATATCCTGACAGGCTATGAGGACCCCTCGCTCTCTCACTCCCTTGTGCTACTATATTACTATAGTTAGTTTTTATTCCTGACGTACTGCACTTAACCGAGTCCACAACAATGTATTGTAATCATTGAGGCGGTTCCTTAGACCGACATACAGTTAGAGATCCCATCCAACCTCATCCTCAAGAAATTTTTAAAACCATCCTATTGGATCGGGGGTCTTGCAATATTGTGGAGTATAGTCCTGACACTTACGGGTATCGTCAAAAGCTATCGTGGCCTCCTGGTTGCGAGGTTATTTCTTGGCGTCGCTGAGGCTGGATTTTTTCCAGGCTCTATTCTCATCATCTCAACTTGGTATGACCGGCACGAACTTGCCACTCGAATTTCCATATTCTACTCAGCAGCAGCCTTAGCTGGGGCCTTTTCCGGCCTTCTTGCGTACTTAATCGTCAAGCTAGACGGCCTCGGAGGCCTTGAAGGCTGGAGATGGATTTTCATCATTGAAGGTTTGGCATCTCTGTTGATTGGATGCGCAACTCCTTTCTTACTACTCGATACCCCTGAGACCACAACAATCTTATCAGAAGATGAGAGACGTTATCTACACCTGCGGAAATTCATTCAAGATGGAGGTCGCGGTGTGCAAGAAAAGGGCACAAAGTTAATCTGGGCGATCATCAAGACTATCCCCTTGGATTGGAAACTATACCTAGCTGTGCTCATTTACTAGACAAACAATGCGACAAATGACGCCGTTAAGTTTACACTGCCACAGAATCCTCAATAATGTAGGCTACACAGCAGCAAACGCGCAGTTATTTACCATAATTTATTATTTAATAACCGGTTATATTAATTTAAGCTAAATAACTTTATATTTTATATTTTTTAATAACTTTTTTATGTAAATACAACTTCTACAAGTTTGTACTCACCGCATGTAGCTGTATGTGACCTTGAAGTTGTGTTTGTGGTAACACTTGCAACGAGACATCGCAACAGAGGCTTCTATCATTGTGTAAACCATCCAAATATGGGCTACTAATAGTGTTTAGAAAATTAACCGGCGATAGATGTTGAATTCTGGTGGACTACAGGCGTGACATTTGTTCAGCCGCCATATTTCATGAATTGCACGTAAATTTTATTACATATATGTTCATGATGCACTTAACCGAATTACATCTCTGCTCCTTTACCAAATCCCACCAACGAGCGGTCATTGGTACGGATGTGGGCTGCTCAATGTACAGGGCGTATATCACCCAGTTATTGCACCCGTTCGCCTGAATCATTTGGTTAGTGCACGCCAAGTACGCAGCAGTACAAGGATACAAACAGCAGGTTGAGTACGATGCTTTCTCACGATCAAGTAGCATAGTTTCTCAAGAACTATACTCCATGTTACACACTCGGCTCATTTCTATCAGCCATGCACATGACTACTATTTAAATACTTTTCACATGCACTTGTCCTCCATCTTCTGCAACTCTGTAACCCATCGTTCAGATACCCAATCTTATATCGTAAATCGACTTGTTCCATCATGGCTGTACATCTTCGCCCTTACACCGCGGCTGTCTTCAATGCCACACCCCTGCTGCCCGACGCTCTTCAAAGGCATCAGAAAGCTGCTGGTAATGACTGGGTATACGACGTGTTTGGGTCATTATTTCGCAAACATGGAGTGGAGAAGATTTTTGGGATTGGGCTTCTGCATCACCATTTCCCCCTTGAAGATGACGAATACCTAACAGAAGTGCGCGGGACGTCCACGGCTTGGAAGTCTCGACGAGGTATGAGACCCCATGTGTGGGCACTCGGTGCCGAAGACGGCATTCTTACGCCACTCGAATTCACCATGGACAACGACGACAAGATCTCTCCGACGTATCCTGATTGGGAGTCCGATCAGGCACAACAATTTCTTCAGGAACTTGCCAGACTTATTCTGAACCTGAAGATCGACGGTGTATATGGGCTTGTCCAATATCCCGGAGATGATTTCCCTGGGTGTGTGGAGATGACAGTAGGTCGCGCGAACGTGAACCTGACGCCTGCGCAGGTTTGTCAAAATGCTACCTACCCTTTTCTCGACACTAGTTTAACTCTTCACCATAGGCAGCTAGGCACGACTCAGCTCACTAAAGCGAGGCAGCTTGGTATTTTATAGATGGGATTATACAGCGCGGCTGCTCCTGCAATTGTTTCCATCATGGGACAGAGAACGCGTCGCATACTCATGTTCAAACAATAACTGGCTAAATGCACAGCCAGAGGGCAGTCAGTATAACTGCAATGGTTGCGGAGATGACGAATCAGTAAACCCGTGTTGTGGCTTGGTTAATCTACAGGGTACAATGCAATTACTACCAAATTTTCTATGTATCTAGTCGTTCATTATATTCAGTAGGCAATCTGAGTATACACCTTATATTGCGGTCGTATGAATGTGAAGTATTTGAGATGGCTCTTTGAAAATCGGGTTGTTGCTTCTGTGGAAACACTTGCCGGCAGGTGGCAGATCTTCTGTTGATTACCACCAATTATCAAATAAATAGTAGACTCTCCTCCTCCACATGCACCTTGAACCTACCCATGGTACTAAGTCGGCTACATTTGTTATACTTGTTTACTGCGCCATTCTCTTCTCATGGATCAATTTGCGGAAAGAGCGTTACTATTCGCTAACCAACTTACTGGTCGTACATGTCATTTCCTCTTCGAAACTGGACAGCGGCCATTTTCTGGTGGGGAATGCATCTTTTTTGCACTTGTGGCCGACGGACAAAGAATCGCGGTTCGCATGGAGCGAAAATTTTCCCAGGCAACCCGTGTCAAAGTGGAACGGGAGATTCAGCTTCTAAAGGCCATCAAGAGAGAACAGATCAGTCATCTTCCTTCCTTGATGGGCTATTATTTACACTCTACACCACCTATGCTCGCGACGGGGTGGGCCGATGGTCACAAGCTAGAATGGAATGACTTTACCCCAACCCAGCCCATGCGGAACAACACACTGGAAACAGTCGCCAAAGTCACATTGGATCTTCTACAGATTCAAGAGTCAGGTAAGATAATAACTACTATTCCCGACTAGCTGCTTATAATTCTAGGCGGTTCGGCATTGAAATGGGTTTCCGATAAAATTTTCAGAACACGAACGGCTCGGTCCATGAATGGCAGTTTGCCTGGAATCTCCGTCGATGACTGTCAAGCTCTATTTCATGAGATATCTAGGTATCATATTCCAGGTCTTGATGATGCACTCCATGTACTTGTTCATGGCGATTTACATCCCTCCAACATTATTGTAGAAGGGGGCGAGGTAAAATGGTAAGCTGCACGGACGACACTGCTAACTTATATTGACTAACATGGCTTTATCTAGCATCGTGGATCTAGGCACTGCTACTGTAGTCCCCTTGCAATTCTCGACGTATTATCCGCGGTTCCTGACGAACGAGCCACGTCTGATCGGAGATATGTTTGACTGGTCGCAATGTGGTTACTCAGATGTACAGAAAGCCGATCGTGCCTTTTACATGCAGTGTATTACAAATATAGCACTTCAGAGGGGCGAACAGGCACTGCATTATGCTGAGGTCATGGCACGCGACGACCAAGAAGACAGACATTGGTGGTTATCCGCAGTTAACCGGCTGGACATTATGAGAGCGTTGAAGACAAAACCCAATCCACTACGCGGAGGGGACAAATACTTCCTAGTGGGAAAGGATGGAAAAGCACACTAATGCATTGCCCATGCTGACCTCGAGATTCAGCATCAACATGTTAGCGATGATGAATGTTGGAGTTAAGAAGTCATTCCCAGCGTATCGGGCAAGTTAAGTATTGTTTAACTTGATTTGCAATTAATTAGCTTAAACCAAACAAAATAACGGCTTTTAAAATTATTTTTAAACTAAGTAAAAAATTAATTAGCTTGTTAATTGCTTATAAATAATTTTATTTAATTATAAGTAATTTTTTTTTTTAATTTATTTTGCTTATTTTTTTTTAATTATTTATACTTTTACTTACCTCACTTTAAGCCTTGGCTTATTTTTATCAGCTATTTTGCTTAATTATTTTAATGCTATACTTTAAATTATTAACAATATTATATATATTATTATTAATATTAATTTATTAATATTTTTAAAATTAATTAAATAAAACCTTTTAATTAATATTAGTTTAAAAATAGCATTAACATTTTTAATTAAGTTATAATTATAAAAGCTAATAATTATGCTAATGCTATTATTAATTTAACTATATTAATGTTATTATTAACTTAATTATATTAATGCTGTTATTAGTTTTTTTTAGTTAATTAACATATATATTTTGTAATTTTAGCTATAAAAAATATTTGCGCTTTTAATAGCTTTTTAGCTTTTTTTTATTAATTTTTTAATTAATTTAGTTAATTATTTAGTTTTTAATTTTTAATTGCTTTTTATATATTATTTAGCTGTTTTAAAGTTTACTGCTTTTACTTTGCAATATTTTTTAACTTTATAAATTATTTATATTTTATTTATTAATAATATTACATGCTTTATAATTTACATTAAAAAATTAATATTTTTAAAATTAATAAACCTTAAGCTATATATTTATATTAATTTTATTAATTTTAACCAAGTTTTAAAACTTTAAGCTAGGTATAAATATAAATGCAGGTGCAAATATATTAAGCCGGAATAAATTTATATAGCTTTATTTAACTTTATAAATTTTTCCCATTTTATTTATTTATAATATCATAGCTTTTTTAATGTATGTTATAATATTAATATATTTAAAACTTTAAAATTAAAAGCTATTTATTAATATTAATTTTGTTAATTTTAAACTAATTTAAACTTTTAAATTATATAAAAATTAATAAATTATTATAAATTTAATAACTTAACGTTTTATTAACCTTTTTTATTTACTATTTATTTTATACTTTATTTATTTATAATATTATATATTTTTAAATATATATTATAAAATTAATATTTAGCAATAAAACCACTTTTTAATTATTAATAATTTAATAAGCAATATTTTAATATATTAGCTTTGTTAGCTTTTAAAAAGCTAAAAAATATAACTTAGCAGCAATTTTTGCAAATTTAAATAAAAAACAAAAATTATATTTTTTATGCTTAGCTTTATAAATATATAAATTTATATATTTTTTAATATAAAGTATATTTTATTTTAATTATTATTATTTTTAATAATTTAACTTTTATAAAAGCTAAAAAAATATAGTTTTATTATTTATGCAATAATTAAAAAAAAGTTAAAATATTTATTAAAAAAGTAATTAATATAATTAATTATTATTTTTGCTATTATTATAACTTTATATTAACTATTAACAAAATAAAAGCTGCTACTGCTGTTATTATTATTAAATAATTTTAAGCTTTTTTATAATATTTTTAAGTTATAATTAAATTAATAAAAAAGCAATAAAAATAGCTATTAATTAAGCTTTATATTATATTTAATATTATGTTTTACTTTTTTACTTTAAATTAATTTGCTAATATTTTAATTTTTTAAAACTTTAAACTAATATTTAAACTTATAATAAATATTAATATAATTATTATTTAATTTAAAAATATTTTTAAATTAATATGCAAAGTTATTATTGCAAAAATAACCTTTATAAAGTTTAAAATCACTTTTTTTTTAACTTTTAAAAAAAATTTTAAAAAAAAACATTATTAATATTATTGCTTATTATATTAATTATAACTTTAAGCTAAAAACTAAGCTATTTGCTTTAAAACATATAGCCGGCTTATATATAGCTAAAAATATTAAATATTATATAAATTAAATAATTAATAATTATTAAATTAAAAATAAATTAGGTTTTTTTATATTTAATAATTTTAATATTAATAATATTATTTTTTTTAAACTATTTAAACATTTATTAAAAAAAACTAATATATTTAATGTTAACTATAATTTTAAATATAAAGTTTAATAATAAAAAACATGTTATTAAAGCTATATTATTAACTTTATTATTTAATGTTTTATTTTTACTTGTTTTAACTTTAAAGTAAAAACTAGGTTTTTCGCTTTTTTTGCTATTAAAAAAAGCCATTTAATTAATATATAAATTTATTAAACTTTTTAACGTTAAAATATTTTTTAAACAAAACTTAAATAAAATTATTATGCTAAAAATATTGCCTTTTAATAAATAAATAAATTTATTAATAATAAAAATAAAATTAATATTATAAATTTAAATATACCTAAAATAGCTATTAATTTAATTAATAATTAAAATAAATAATAATATTTGCTAAAATTTATTTATAATTAAAATTAAAAGCTTTTTAACTTTTAAAAATATTTTAAACGTTTTTTATATTAAATTTTATAACAATTTTAATTTAAATAAATAAATACCTTTTAAATATTTATTTATTATTAAAAATTAAAAAGTTTATTATAAATTTAATAATATTTTAAACTTTTTTTTATAACTTTTTAACATAAAAACAACTAATATAATTTGCTTAATATAATAACTTTTTTTAAAAAATTTAAAGATTATATGTAAATTTATTTAGCATGCTTTTTTATTATTAATAAAAATAAAAATTTTAAAATTAAAACCTTGCTTTTATAATTTTAACCAATGTTTTTTTAATTTTAATTAATATTTTTATAGCTTTATATTTTTTATTAATTTTATTAATAATTTATAGCTATATAATACCTTAAATTTATAATAGCTATTTATATTTATAAGCAATATTATTATTTTAATAATTATTAAGCAATTATATTTAAATTAAACCTTGCTTATATTTATAAAATTTATAAAAGCTTTAAAAAAACATATATTATATTATAAAAATATTATAATTTATTTAATAAAATGCTTATTTATTAAGCTGCTATTATTTTTTATTTTAATATAAAGTTAAAAAGCCTTTAAAAAAAAACCTTTTAAAAGTTAATTATATTAAATAATTTATAATAATTTATTAAAATAAATACTACGTTAATAATATAGCTTTTAAAATTATTATTGCTATTACTTTTATTAAATTTTTTTATAAGCTATTAAGCAAAATATATTGTAATAAACCGTTAGTGTTGTATGGCGTTAGTACTCGAAGCTCCACGTATCGGATCGTGCCTAGGGTGCGAACGTTGTACGGTCGGGTCGTAACTAAGTGGTTGTCAAGAGATTACTCTCACACAGCTATTCCAAGAAGTCGCTGT